>CM062277.1:30458112-30535612 GCA_031216635.1 Dissostichus eleginoides | reverse complement strand
TAAATAAAAACGATGCCGGACACACTAAATAACTTCCTTAGTTTGAGATCCAATTCATTACATTTCATTGAGCTGACACTTTTGTCCAAAGAGACTAACAATAACTGCAATAAACCATAAAGATACATTCTCAGGACAACACAGAAAACTACAGTGTGTCATTTCAAAATAGGCCAAACCAAGTGCTGGTGCATTCATGTCAAATGGGCTCAACTTATTGCTATTATTTAACATTTTAAGTGGTCAAGGTACAGGCGAAACAGGTGGGTTTTCAGTGTGCAACGAAATATAAAATGTACTTCTTAAAAATGCAAGTACATTTATGAGCCATAATCAGAATACCTTTATTAGTCCCACAGAGGGGAAATGTACGGAGATAATGGAGACATAATGGAGATATGTGAAATGGGACAAAGCAATAAGCTACACGATGGTCCCAAAACATTACTTTTATCCGTCTAAACATCGGTTTAAAAAAGGTAAGACATAATAAACACAAATATATGAATATGGGAAAATAATGGTTCAGATAATTACAGAGTAACGAAAACTGTCCACAGACATTTCCATATTTGTCACTGAGAAATGTACAGTGTGTACTTTAATAAGGATTATAATAAGGATTTTTTAGATTAAACAGCTAATAAGTCCATTCTTTAAGTACCCTTTTGAGTTTAGTAAAAGAACAAGTGTTGGTACCTGACTTTAAATGAGATGTTTGGTGAAATACACAACCCTGTACCAATAGGCTGTGTGTGTGTGTGTGTGTGTGTGTGTGTGTGTGTGTTTGTGTGTGTGTGTGTGTGCGTGCGTGTGTGTAGGTGCAGTTAGAGAGCTCAGGAAGAAAAGGAAATGACTGTGAACACACTATACAGCCGGACAGGCCTCCAACAAAGCCTGTGTGTGGTGATTGGCAGGAGGGGGGGGGGTGGTGTATGACATCATGTTGAGTAATAACTGCAGAGCTCGGCGGTCTCCAAATGCATCAAATACTGCGGGAACACGATCACTCAATGCATGCTTTTGCCTATTTTCACATCTAAATCTGCATTTGCCCTAAGTTATCTTTTCCTATTCACATGTATAAAGACTCCTGAGTTTACTTGGCCACTAACAACATTCTCTACAACACTTAGCTTATTGTATTTTATTTGACATGTCAATAGTTCGCTTCTCCTGCATTACTTGAACATTGGTCTTGCAACTTCATCGTGCACTATTTCATTTTCTACTCAGTTACTGCCTGCCAAATTTGTATAGTTTTTTTAAATAATAGTTTTTCTTTGTTAATGTAGCATTGTCAATATGTTATTGCCATAACTACACTGAAGCTACTGTGCATATGAAGCCTTTGAATCTTTGAATCTTATCTATTAAATGTAAAGAGTTTAAATGCAGTCAGTGTACATAACTAGCCAAATTGAAGAACTGCAGTCTGTTAGGAGTAAGTATTTGCTTTTCTATAAAAGAGACATTTAGTAGAAACTGGTGGATATTTGCTTTGACCATCTTCTTTATCTTAATCAGCAAAAACAAACAAAGACTGAATATTTATATGAGGAATGGAAGCTATAAAAGCTCCTTTATTGACGACACACAGATTATGTGACTTCACTGACATAGTGCTATTCCACAAGGATGAAGAAGAAGAAGAAATACTGAATTACATAAAGTATTGTTAGTTTTTAAAGATCTAGATGTGATTTAAGTAAGCATCAATGGCTGAGATTTGACACGTTTTGAACAAAATAAACGTTTTTATTTAAACATGCCCTTTTAAAGGACACTCCGTAAAAATGCTTTTCTTTTTTTTCTGTTCAAAATAGTCTTCGACAGTCATAAGATGATAGAATAACATACAATTAAGAGAGGACATTCTGAAACAAACAAAAGACACAGACAAAAAAGAACAGCAATATCAGCCTTGGCTTTTAGCAAAGGTATTTTATGTTACCCCTCTAGTTACATGTAATGTCTGTATGGATAATGCTTCTGAGTACAAGTTCCAAACAAACTCACTAATCACATATGATAATCTCTCCATTGGCAAAATCAGTTTTTCAAAACATTCAACAATGTTATTCCAAATATTCTGTGACTCCATTCCACAGGAAATGAATCACATCATGGTAATATGATTCAATGCAACTGCTGTTAGATGCAGGGAGATGTTGCAGGTAGAGGTGGAAAGTAACTAAGTACATTTACTCAAGTACTGTACTTGAGTACAATTTAGAGGTACTTGTACTTTATTTGAATATTTCCATTTTATGCTACTTTGTACTTCTACCCCACTAAAATTCAGAGGTAAATAGTGTACTTTTACTCCACTACATGTATTGAATACCTTTAGTTACTTTACAGATTTGGATGAATGATGTGAAATATAATCAAGTCTTAAAGGGGACCTATCATGCAAAATGCAATTTCTGATGTCTTTTATACATAAATATGTGTCCCCGGTGTGTCAAGGAACTCACAAAGTGTCAGAAAACAAAACCCTCTCTCTTTTCCTCCGTACCCAAATCCCTAAAAACGGGGGAACAACGGAGCTGATCCAGATTTACGTCTGATATGATGTAATATCGGAAATGTGGACCCACGGCCCTATCAGAAACGTCACTATCAGAAACAATGCCTGACGTGTTTTGGACGTAACAACGACGTCTTTGTTTACATTAGCAAGCATCGCTAACACTCTGAGCTAACCTGTACTGGAGAGAGTATGTATAAAAAGGCAGGAAATAAAAAGGAACTCACCTTGTGGTAAACCTGTGAGAGAAAAAGCATTTGAGCTCCATACTGTTTCAGAAACAATCCTTGATGTGGTTTTGAACATGATATGGCGTTTAATCACGGCAGCATTTAGCGGAGTATCTCGTAGAATTCTGAGCAGGCACAAGCTCCCCCTCCTCTTTTTTTTCAAGCTAAGGACCCCGAACCTACAGTTCTCTAACAGGGCTGAAATAGAGGGATATGAGGGATGTCTAAAATGCATGATCTGTTTGGTATTTTGAGCAAAACACATCATAAACATGTTTTTTATATATTTGTATATATCTGAGAGCTATGATATACGCCTAAAAATAGCATGATAGGAGACATTTAAATCAGACTTTAGTTCCACCCAGGAGCGCTGCCAGGGATTTTGGGCCCCATGAAAAGATATCACATTGGTTACTTAAACATTTTTTTCTTAATGTTCTAAAATTGTTTGGGCCCCTGTCAGTCACGGGCCCTTAGAATCGTCCTAACTTTTCACCATCTTACAGCGCCCCTGGTTCCACCTGGAGTAAATTCACAAGCTACCCTGCAGTATACAAAGTCATTCAAACTAGCTGCACCTTTACCAGCTTTGATAACACTTTAATGATCAATCAATATAAAACATATCATATATATTATTCTGAGATGCAATGGTACTTTAAAGTGGTTGTGACACGGTTTTCCCCCATCATCCAAACCATTAATTTCAGTAAATAATGTCCCCTTGAAACCGTTACTGAAGTGATTTTTGAAAATTTGTACTTTGATAACCGTTAATCTGCCCTTCAATGTGACCATATTCTGGATCTTCTCTGGGTCTGCTCTGGGATTCTTAAACTCCCGCGAAAAGGTGTGCCGCGTCACAGAGGGAACACGATCGCTTCCGGAGTCCAGTATCTGTATGCAAACAAACGATGGCGCACACAGCAGCAAGCTCCGACTGCGATTGTAGTTTAATTTTGAATGTGTCTGAGAGCTCATATGAGGATGAAGCATCTGATAGTGATAGCCTCGTAGACGATATTGACTATATGCCCTACAGATTCGAACCATATGCCTCTGAATCGGATGAAATTAACTCCGAGTCGGACTGTGGAGACGACAACCCCCCCGACTCTTTCCCTCCCTCCCTCGCGCACACACACACACACACACACACACACACACACACACACACACACACACACACACACACACACACACACACACACACTTCAGAATCCGTCTTCGCGAAAAATCAATCCCAGTTTCAGCCATCAACAAAGGCCTTTCCTCGAAATTCTCGGCCAGAAAGTGGGCGCTGCATATGTAGGTCGATGTGGGGTTCATCACAGACCAGCCAGCCCTTGTGTTCGGCACGTTTTTCTCCCATGTGCGCTGACGCTTGACATCCGTTGGAAAGCTATGTATGCTGATGTTAAGTTCCTCATTTGCTGTATTGGAACAGCCAGACACAACGCATCGTCGAACCATCTCTACGCGTGACAAATCCCTTCTGTCCCTGTCTGGCTCAATGGGAGCAGAATAAATATGGCCCTTTGTGACGCACTTCCGCCTTCGTCCCGAAAAAGGAAACTGAGTGAAGGACTTTTCCCCCGATATTCGAAATTATTGATATTTATCAATACGGAATCGCAAATTCATTTTTAAACTGATGGTTCGAGATGACTAGTAGCCCAACATTGCATTGCACAACAGTAGGTGGGATGGTGTCACAACCACTTTAAGTATATTTTGAAGCTAATACTTTTCTACTTTTAATTGAGTAATATTTTGAATGCAAGACATTTACTTGTAACAGAGTATTCCTACACTCTGGTACTTCTACTTTTACTCAAGTACAAGATCAGAGTACTCCTCCCACCTCTGGTAGGGACCGCATTCTTAAACAATGTGCCATGTTTGGGTTGATAGACTGTAAATGGACTGCACAGTAAATTATACCTGAAACGATGAAGCGATGTAGTTATTATGTATTTCTCTATTTTGGATTTTATACCCCAAGGGCTCCCTTTACAAAAAGCAATGAGATCTTTACATTTGATTTTGGGACATTTCAAAAAATTGTGAAGAACATACGTATCTGACACTTTGAAATGTTTTGCGGTCACATGACTTCACCTCACCACCGCTAAGCTAAAGGCGGCTAATGTTCAGCCTGGTGACTTTAAGTAGTCTCATTAGCCACTTGTTAGCAACCGCTGTTATTATGACACAAAGAAACTTCACATTCACCAGTGGGGTATTTACTGACCTATCTTATTTTAGAATAAAATGTGAAAATCTCTTCAGCTCTTTTTAGGCTTCTAACCAAAAACACATTTGAAATAAGTCGAATCGAGGGAACGTGAAGCAGCAAAATGCTAACTCATTTCAGGGATTATGACTCATTCCTGCACCACTCTATTATAGGCATTATAGATATATCTATTATAGGCATAATAAGACTAATAGTACCGTAACGTAATGTCAGGTAGTTTATATTCCCAGTTTTCAGGAACAGCAGCAGACAGTGAGCCAGAATCAGAATCACTGAAATATATTAGCTGTCATTTGGCCCTTCATTTTGTTTATTTGACAGATAGTCTACAGATTTGTATCTTTCACTGTCAAAATATATATATTTAACTTTTTTGCTCTGTTTTATTTTCTATTTTGAGATGTTTTTATTTTGTATTTGTTTATTTTCTACTTTTTGTAAATATATATATATATTGCTGCTGTGATGAAAACATTTAGCTAATTGGGATCAGTAAAGGATATCTTATCTGATCTTATCTGGTACCACTTTACAATAGGCGCGTTCACACCGGAGCACTTTTCCCCGTACTTTTCCCGTTTAGTTCCGTTAGTACGCCTTATTTTGCATTCACACCAAAAAGAGTACTTACTGCCGGGAACTTTTACCCCCATTTTTAGTGCCTGCTAGAGAGGTGGTACCAGTGTGCGAAATACCCGTCAATAATCGGGGGGGTCCCCATCTCCCGTTTATTGCGCAATATACCGGTCGAAGATTTGTCAATATGCAGTAGGCCTATACAATATTTCATGGATGCAATCCAAGACAATCAGTAGTAGCAGCGTTTCTCAACCGGGGCGTTGTCAAATAATTATATATTCTAACGTTCATATGAATGAATACGCGACCGTTAAAGAGCCATCTGTTTTCGATTCTATGCGAGGAAATGGGAGCAGAGCTGGTCTCAGACACACACACACGCACGCACACACACACACACACACACACACACACACACACACAGTCTGCGTGATCTGCGTGTAGGGAGGGGCGGGCCTGCACACACCCACACACACACACACACACACACAGTCTGCGTGATCTGCGTCTAGGGAGGGGCAGGCCTGCACACACACACACACACACACACACACACACACA
This sequence comes from Dissostichus eleginoides, assembly GCA_031216635.1. Lineage (NCBI taxonomy): Eukaryota > Metazoa > Chordata > Actinopteri > Perciformes > Nototheniidae > Dissostichus > Dissostichus eleginoides. The sequence continues at coordinate 30,529,446 of CM062277.1, read as the reverse complement.
CACACACACACACACACACACACACACACACACACACCAACTTGAACGCCAAGGCTAATTATGCTATTCTTCTTAACCCCGGAATCCACACAGGACATACGCACACGCTCATCTTATGCACAGCAAAGATTGAAAAAATTGTCTTTTACCTTAAGTGAGAATAGACCAAAGATGCCTTGGCTCGACTTCTTCTCGTTGCCGTCCTGGTTTCCAAGAAGAAGAGAGACGATGTCCTGCTTTAATCCAGCTTTTCACAAACGGCACTGGGTCGAATTTGTCCAAAGGGGGTCCGTTTAGGTCCACAAACAGAAGCGAAGACAGGCTCTCCTCGCGCAACCTGTTGCGGCTCTGGTTGTCGGTGTTATTCACGGCGGAAAAGCCTCTTTCGCACTCAGCAGACGTGGGGAGGTAAGTACGACTTGCTATGCATAGCCGTTCCAGTGTTTTGCCCGGTGGAGTGCCCTGCAATTTCCAGTCTCTAAACTGCCCCACGGCCTCCCCGGCTGGTTCTCCGAGCGATTTAGCCAGACGGTGTACTTCTTGTTCGCCATACAAAGTCAAGTCTTCCTGCTCTCCTGGCCAAAAGCGCTTATCAAGAGCTTTGAGCGTCTGGACCAAGCTTGACTCCGGTAAGCGCTTGGTTAGAGTAGCAACCACCGATTCATAAAAACGAGGCTTGTTTATTTTCCCCCTGCCTTCTGTCAGCTCTACATCCTTAAAAAAGCCCGATGAGACGCCCTGTTCAGCCTTCTTCGTTGATCTCCCCCCGGTCGTCTTCATGGCGGTCAAAACATTGATGGTTTGTTTGATGTGGACACTTGAGTCCACAAGTGTCATTTCTCTTCTCTGCAGCTTGAGAGACAGGCTCTGGAGTTCACGCAGGATGTCTTTCATGACAGCCAAATCTTCCACGAATCCTGAGTTGGTTAGGTGCTTGAGAAGTCCCTTGTATTTTTGCCTCTCAAGATCATTACGTGATGCGTTCTCACTGGATGTTTTAAAATGGAGTGCTAGTGCGGGGAAATCTTTCCATACAGCTTTTACTGTTTTAAAGCTGCTGGCAACCCATCTGATGGTGAAAATTTGACCTATTTTCAGTATTTCCATGTTGAGCTCGGCCGCTGCTTCTTTCAGCAATCTGGAATTCCTGGTTGACTGATTGTAGAGTGAGTATAAATGTGAAATAAATATCTCAAACTGATTAGTGCCACCCACTTCTTTAAGAGCATCTTTGACTGACAGTTCTAGTCTGTGCGCCAGGCAGTGTACAGACTGCAGTTCGGAAAATTGTTTTTGAGTCTGACGACAAGCCCACTGGCTTTTCCCGTGAGCACTGCAGCCCCATCGGTGGCTATGCTTATTAGGTGTGTCTTCAAAAAGTCATCATCCATTCCAGCTTTATATAGATCGCCATCATCGAGTTATAAATTGATTCAGCATCGACCCCATCTGTAAGTTCCACTATATCCAGGAAAACATTATCTACATCCCCCTTACCACTGACATCACATCTTACGTAAATGATTAGATAGGGACGACCGTGAACGGTACTTTCATCAATTGTGATTGATACTTTGAATCCATTTCTTTCACATTAGAGACGAACTTGCGGCGCATTTCCTTTGCAATGTGACTTATTATTTCTGCGCATGCATGGTCAGATTTGTGGATATTCCCAACTTCGGCTCCATTCAGCTCCTGCATTGTCATGAGGGGGTTGAGCTTTTTATAAGATAGCCTTTCCTTTGCTACGGTGTAAGCTGTTCTAAACGAGACTGTTGTTTTCTTGAGTAAATCGGACTGTACATCAATGAAACAGTTTGGGAGGGTTTCTTTGTCTTTCATCTGTACTATTTCCACTGACCTCGCGTGGGCCTGGCTGTCCCTGTGTTTGTATATCTTCTTTCGTAGCTGTTTTGCATCAGGGCTAGTAACATCACCATTGATCCATTCTTCCGAGAGGTGTAAACCCGGTCCCTTTTCTGAGAGTAGCAACGTTTTTGCTTTCCTACACACTAAGCATCCTAACTTTCCAGCCTTAATTTCAAGCCAAGGGTTGCGGTCTTTCCATTCGCCCACCTGCTTCGTTGTCCAACCAGCCGGCGGAAAGTCACTAGCAGCAGTAGCAGCTACCTCCGCAACTGCTGCGTCTTCTGAGCGCTCCGCCTCAACTTCACCTCCTTCTGGGGAGTGACTGGGCGGGACAGGAGCCCCCGACTCGCTAACGGTTCTGGTAGCGAGTGCTGTGCTAGCTGCTGCATCATCAGCATCATCTCTGGGTGTCTCTTGGTCATCTCGTGGTGTCACTTTTTTGGATGTGAAGCCAAAGTGCGCGAGTGAAACACTTTGGTTTAGCTTTCTCTTAGACATTTTAGTCCTCTAATGTAACGTCTTTCTCTCCACTTTGCCGCGCGTGGCTAATTTGCATAATTTGTGTCCGCGTCACGCAGCGTACCCGCGTCACGCGGCTGGCTCTGCTTTTGACAGCCAAAATAGAAGATATTTGTGAATAAATGTTTTGAATTATGAATACTGGACATAGTAAGCTTAAAAACATTTTAGTGACCATTGCAAGTGACAAATAAATATTATAATTTCAGACCCCCCCTAAATTTTGCTGTTGAGGCTTTCAGGGGGGCTCAGGTGTTAATCGGGGGGGTCGAGCTCCCCCGGACCCCCCCGTATTTCGCACACTGGGTGGTACTATCCTGGGGAGAAAAAAGTACCAATTTCTATTGGCTGGGCGAATTGCAAACCATGCCCCGTAAAACTCTGAAAAGTTTTTTAAAGCCGCCATTGTATTTGCTGGCATTAGCATTATTAGCATTAGCATTAGCCCCGCGCACCAACGGAGAGAGAATAACTTATGGCAACACAAAAGAAAACATGGGAGAGGTGGAGATGAGGAGGTGTCGGCGTTCTGGCGATTTACCCGGAAGGCTTCAGTAGAAGCTGCTGGGAGTCCCAGCAGCTTCTACTGAAGCCAGTCCCCAACTCCGGGGACTTCCGGCCGGGAACTTCGGGTGGCAGTATACGCCGTGAAGTGGTTTGCGGCCTGCAAGTAAACCCAAAGCAGAAGAAGAAGAAGTGACATCAGCGGCTGCATTTGCGTAATCTTCCCTCAGGGAACTTATTCCGGTGTAAACGCGATCTGTACTTAGTTCCATGGGGGTACTAAGTGCCGGCACTAAGTACGGCAAAGTACTTGGTGTGAAAGCGGCTAATAAGACTACCTGTGGCGACTCAATTTCAAGTTCAGTTTGAGTCGTCGAGAGTCATCCGCACCCGACATCAAACAGGTGACTTATATAGACAAACCACATCCATGTGACAATTACCGGAAGTGCTCAACAAACAAACAAAAGTGACGTAAACAAATAATAATAATACAAATAATGAACTTGGGCTAAGTAGCATTATGGCATCTACAATACCGGCCCCTAATTATAATTTCACAAAATTATAATTACACCATAATAAATGACAATACACACAATATACGTCCAGATCTCTTTCTTGAATTATTTTTGTTCAGAGTTCATATATTGCAGTCTTTTTGGAAAAGTGATCTTTACTCACTAATCAGTATCAATAAAATGCTTAGTGTGGTTTGTGTGTGTGCAGGGGGCAGGAGACAACACAATAAAATAAAAAAGGCAAAAATAGTCCGTTTAGACTTGGAAAAAGTCCTCTGCCTCCTGAAGAAGGCAAACTTTGTTAATTGGTCTGCTCAGGAAACCAGTCTTGGTCTTGATCCGAAGCATATGTACGAGTCCCTTTGCTTCTTGTTTGCCACCAAGTTCTCCATCCGAGGGATCTCAATCCTCTTTTCCTCCGTGGCTTTTTGGACGTTTTCTTTCTTCACCGTGTCCAGAATACAATCAAGGTCCAGGTCAGCCCATTGGGTCGATGGTGATGTCGTGCTGAGGACCTCCTTCACCCACTCCATGAGGTCTTCACAGGACGGGAGCTTTCTGAGATCAGCCTGTGCTTTCTCCCTGGAAGAGGATTTCTTTATTCTCCCTCCAACAGACTGCAAAGCCTCTTGGGAACTTTCCTCTTGCTTCTGGACTTTCTTTTGTGGCCCTTTGGATTCTTTAATCGTTGGCTTCTCGTTATCTACAGGTTTCTGTTTAGTCACCAGAGATTCCTGTTTTTTCTTATTTGCATGATCGTGTTTTCTACTGTCAGTTTTACTGTCTGCGAGTTTGCTCCTGGATTTACTTTAGCTTTTTACTGGTTCTTGAAACGTTACAGTACGTTTAACAGCCTTCGGTCTTCCCTTTCCTCGAGTTTTGGCTTGCAATTTAATATCTTGTATTTTTCTGCTTCCATTCCTGGTGCTTTTTGAGTGTTAATCTGGATTTCAAGAGCCTTATACGCTTCCTCTTCTTGCGAAAGTTCAGATTTCAGGTTTGACATTTGGCTCATTAATCCATGTACCTTCAGCTGTTGACTGGCAATTTGTTTTTCAAGCTGCCCTCTCTCTTTAGCTTCCCTCTTCCTTCTCTTCTTATGTTCCTTCATCGATTTTGCTTCCTTCCTCACCTCCTTCTTTTGTTCCTCCTCTATTTCTCCACATTTCTCTTGCTCAGGCTCACTGTCTTCACTGTCAATGGGAGCACGAATAATTCTCTTGCTCTTCTGGGCCCCTTTCTCTTTCCTATCACCCTTCTTTTCTGCCTTTTCAGTGTCCATCTCCTCTCCGCTGAAGGCAGATAAGACCAGCGCTTCGGCCATGTTTACACTTAATGAAGTTTTGTCCTGAGTATCATCAGGACATCCTCCTAATGGTCCATTAACTGTCCATCCGAGCATGGTTTTTACGGCATAAGGTCCATCCTCCACACTCCTGATTACATCAATTGGTTCAAGGGCTTTTGGAACATCTGAACCAATCAGCAACTCAATTTCAGCGTCAATTTCAGGTAGACAAACATCCCTCAAATGCAACCATTGATTGATGTCGTTTTGACGTGGAATGTCTTCTGAGTGGGATTTCAAGATGGCGCCTGTGTCGGCATGCCGCTCCCTCAGCTCTCTGCCTTTAGCTATCCTGCTTTTGTTCTATGTATGTCAAAATGTCTCTGCTCTGCTCGTCTATGATCGCCAAGCTCTCCTCCACCTCAGACCCTCACTGGAGCTTATACTGCTGCCCAAACCTACATCTGGCAACCGTAAATCGACTCCCCCCCCTCTACTGTCGGATATTCCCACCTACCTGCGCCGGTTGCCCTGCATCCTGCCTCACCGAAAGCGCTTTAGACGACGGGGAAAGCGTGGTGGTGCGCTTGTCCATCAAAAAGCACACCTGACGGCTTCTTCTGGGACTTATCCACGCATCAGATGTCATGGCCCTCCCGCTGCACACCATCTGAGGGATCGGTGGATTCGCCCTGTCTTTCCGGAGTTGCGGCCTCTGCTGGTCCCGCTGGCAGCTCCTCCTGCCCGACTGACTGCTCCCGGCCCGCGCGGCGTGCAACACGCACATCTTCGTCTGCTAAGATGCACTACACCTTCGGCCAGCCCGGAGAGAAAACTTTGCATGGCTTTGCTAAACGCTAGGTCAATAGCAAACAAGACGTTCCTGTTAAATGACTTCTTCACCTCTCGTGATCTGGATTTGATGTTCCTGACGGAGACCTGGGTCCACGCTGGCGAGTATACACCGTTTTCTGAACTTCTTCCTCCCGACTGTACTTTCTTCACTACTTTCTTCTTTTTGCTCCCCCCGTGCCACCGGCCGTGGTGGGGGCATAGCATCAGTGTTTAGAGCTAGCCTCCAATGCCGATTGCTTCACCCTGTAACTAGCTATGCTAGCTTTGAGTTGCAGATTTTTGAACTGAACCCGGCCTCGCCTGTGCTCTGCGCAGTCGTGTATCGTCCGCCAAAGTGCAATAAGGATTTCATCACTGACTTTTCTGACTTTCTGTCCGGGATCATGGTGAAATATGATCGTGTTTTGATTTGCGGAGACTTTAATGTCCATGTGTGCTGCGAGTCCAAACCTCTGGTTAGGGACTTTTTAAATCTCCTCGATTCTTTCGGTCTCATTCAGTCCGTGGCTGGCCCAACACACGAAAAAGGACACACCTTAGATTTAGTATTATCGTTTGGACTGTCTGTCTCTGTGGATGAAATCTGTGCAGCAACGTGTATCTCAGACCATTTACCGATTCTGTTTACAACCTCGATCCCTTCCGCAGGAGTCGAATCACATGCCCCTGCGCATCGTCTGCGTTCAATTAACCCCTTGACTGCCTCACAGTTTTCTGATGTTTTTAATGCTTCTCCGATCTGTAAATTAGAGGTGAACTGTGCTCTCAGTGCGGATGAGCTTATCTCCATGTTTGACTCGACATGTACCCTAATACTGGATTCTGTTGCTCCTTTTACGCTTAGACGCACCAAAGTTCTCTCAGAGCCGTGGCTCAATGACTGTACCCGTGCTCTCAGACGCACCTGCAGGCGTGCAGAGAGAAAATGGAAAAAGGATAAACTCCATGTCTCCTTAGAAATCCTTCGTGCTTGCCTTTCCGACTACCAGACAGCAGTCAAAGCAGCCAAAACAGAGCACATTTCTCTGTTAATCTCCAAAAACAGCCATAAACCTCAAGTTCTTTTTAATGTCCTCAACTCGATCATTAATCCCTGTGATGTTTCTCCAATTGTGCCATCGACTACTCTCTGTGATACATTTCTCACATTTTTTATCGAAAAAGTATCTGCACTTAGGCTAGCCCACACTAGTGCTACCCCAGATCCTGCTCCTTTTCTGTGCCCTGCTGTCCTCGACCACTTTGAGCCTGTATCCCTCTCTTCTCTCTCGGATGTAGTCAAGCACCTGCGGCCGACAAACTGCACCTCAGACAGCATTCCCTCTCGCCTTCTCAGAGATGTTTTTGAGTCAGTTGGAGCAAGTATTTTATTGCTTGTAAACACCTCCCTTAGCTCAGGATGTGTCCCAGCTGCCTTCAAACATGCCGTGGTCAAGCCACTACTTAAAAAGAAAAATCTCGACCCCTCCATTCTCGCAAATTTTAGGCCCATCTCCCAGCTACCTTTTATATCTAAAGCCCTGGAGCGAGTAGTCTATGTCCAGCTACAGTCGTTCTTAACCACGCATGGCATTCATGAAAAGTTTCAGTCTGGCTTCAAACCTATGCACAGTACTGAAACAGCCCTTTTAAGAGTTTTCAACTATCTGCTCCTAGCCGCCGACTCAGGTAGCACAGCTGTCCTGGTGCTGTTAGACCTGACAGCTGCCTTTGACACTGTGGACCATAGCATCCTGTTGTCACGGCTTGAACAGTCCGCAGGCATCACAGGCTCTGCCCTTGCATGGTTCAGGTCCTACCTGACAGACCGTAGCTTCTCAGTGCAGCTAGGTACCTTCTCCTCTGCTAAAGCCCCTCTTACTTGTGGGGTTCCCCAAGGCTCGATCCTGGGCCCCATCCTTTTTCTACTGTACATACTGCCCCTAGGTTCAATTCTCACAAAACACAATATCCCCTTCCATTGTTACGCCGATGATGTACAGATCTATCTGCCTCTCAATCAAAATGTCAACTCACTACAGCAGTTGATGGACTGCTTAACAGAGATCAAATCCTGGCTGAGCCAAAATTTCCTCAACCTCAACGTGAGCAAGACCGAGGTCATCTTTTTTGGACCTCAACCGCCAGCCTCCCCGGTGGATATTCTGGGCTCCCTCAATAAAAACATCCTCCCCTCTGTCATGAACCTTGGAGTGACCTTCAATAGCGCTTTTAAATTTGATAAGCAGGTCAGCACCGTAGTCAAAACCTGCTTTTTTAAAATACGACTATTGGCCAAAACCAAGCCGTTTTTATCTTTTAAAGACCTAGAAAGGGTTATTAATGCCTTTGTTACCTCGAGACTGGATTACTGCAACGCTCTGTATGTGGGTATGGACCAGGTCAATTAGACGCCTGCAGCTAGTTCAGAACGCAGCTGCACGTCTTCTCACTGGCCATAAAAAGCGTGACCACATCACCCAATTCTGGCCTCACGCACTGGCTTCCGTTCGGTTCAGAATTGATTTTAAACTCCTTTTATTTGTTTTCAAAGCCCTAAATGGGCTGGCTCCGGCCTATATAGCAGAACTCCTCCATCGCTACACCCCAGCCAGAGCCTTAAGGTCGGCTGACCAGCTGTTGCTGATAGTGCCCAAGACCAGGCTCAAAACCCGAGGGCACCGAGCATTCGCAGCAGCTGGCCCCAGGCTCTGGAACACTCTGCCCCTCCATGTGAGGTCGGCCCAGACACTAGGGTTTTTAAATCAACACTTAAAACTCACTTATTCTCTCTGGCCTTCTAGCCTTTTCTTATCAAGCTCCACTTTTGTGGAATCAGCTTCCAGTTTGTGTTCGGGCGGCCGACAGCCTTTCCGTTTTAAGAGTACGCTAAAGACCTTCCAGAGTGCAATGACGTATATACGCTGTGTCTCTTCACCTACATTTTTGTTCTTGCTCTTTCACTTAAATCCTAAAAACTTGGATCATATATTTAAAACTAAGGTTATTACTACTACTCATTCTTCTAAATCTTTTCTCTCTCTACTTCTCATACTCTCTACTTCTGTAATCTATTCTTTCTATTCTCTCTTTATCCAAAAACCTTTTCCCTCTCTGACCTCTCGAGGTTTTATTAGAGGGAAACAGGTTTGCAGAGTGGCTTATTCAGGCCGGGGAGTGTTATGACCGTATTCACAGCTTACCTCCTTACCTCTCATCAATCCCAACTAAGGCTCCAGTGGGGACCTTGCTCCCTGCGTTTTGCCTCTCCACCTCTGTTTCTTACTCTCTTACTTGCTACCCTTTTCCCTCAACCTATCCTAAGGGAGTGCTTGTTCTTCTTTCTTCCTTCTGTCTGTCTGTGTCTGTGTATTCTCATGTTCCGATTAATCCCAGCTTCCCCCAAATCTGTGTTTTGTGTCTACATCTACGCCGGGACCCGGAGCCGTGTCTGATCCGGTCTGCTGTGGTCGTGTGCCCTGGATCCTCTATCCTGAGTTCTGGATTAAGTCGTGGACTTCGGGTCGTGGCTGGGCCTGTCTCTGCGGTCCTGCCTGGGTCTCGTCATGCTGCTTCCCTGATGGCTCCCACAGGATTGTTTTTGACATCTTCGTGGATTCATCTTCTTATTATAGACACATGCATTTCCAAACATTTGGTCTACCTACGCTGTAAAATGTATTATCTCTTCGATTTACACACGGCATCTATTGCACGTCTGTCCGTCCTGGGAGAGGGATCCCTCCTCTGTTGCTCTCCCTGAGGTTTCTCCCATTTTTTCCCTTTAAACTGTGGGTTTTTTCTGGAAGTTTTTCCTTGTACGATGTGAGGGTCTAAGGACAGAGGGTGTCGTATTGTCATACTGATATTCTGTACAAACTGTACTGTTGTATTTGCTGTAAAATGTCTTTACTGTAGGGTACTTTTTTATTATATGTACAGCACTTTGGCTCGACCAAAAATCGTTGAATAATGTGCTATATAAATAAAACTTGATTTGATTTGATTTGATTTGAGTGTATATGCCGGGGACATCACAAAAGTCGCTGTTATGCAATCCAGCAACCTCTAGGCCTGACACAATGCTGGTTTCAATGACCTTCCTTTGACCCATAGTTCTCAGCACAATGTTTGACCTTCTTCCTTGGAGGTTAAGGTTGTTCATAAGGCCTAATGTGCAAAACGAAGCAGTGCTGCCTGGGTCAAGAAATGCATAGGTATGCACTGTTGTGTTCCCCTTTTTGGCTTTAACTTGGACTGGTACTATGGAGAGTTTGTAACCATCTTCACCGGCCCCAGTAAGGCCACCTGTCTGAATTGAGGCTTCAGCAGTGTTTGCAGATGCTTCTTCCATTTCCTCCTGCTCGTTTTCCATTTCATTCCTTTGTTAGTAGATGTGCAACATTCTGGGATGATTTAGATTGCATATGTTGCACCTCATTCGTTTCCTGCAGTCTCTACTTATGTGTCCTTTACACAGGCAGCCGAAACAAATACCACTTTCTTTAAGAAATGTGATTTTTTCATGATGTGTCCTCCTTCCTAACTGTGGACACATCTCCAGAGCATGTTCACATCTACAATACAAGCAGTTTTCCACAGCAGACAAAATCCCTTTCTCTACAGTGCTTCTGTCATATTTATTTTCTGTAACTTCCACGTTGGTTGCAAAGATGCTTCCACTTGGATGAGGCTGTGGCCTTCTAAGTCTTTGCTTACGGGAGGGGGGTCTTTAATGTCCCCAAATATGGGATCTGTAGCAATTTTTACTTGCCTTTCAAGGAATTCCACAATATCCTTGAAGGCAGCTCTTTGGTGGTGTTTTTCCTGGATGTCACATGCTACAGTACTCCATAAATCCCTCAGCCTATATGGAAGTTTCTTTAAAATGGCTAGCATGTTTGCTGGAATGTTGAGCTCAAACATGTAGTTTATATCTTCCATCGCATTGCAACATCCTCTAAGGTAGACCGTGTTTGCCTGTAGAGCCCTTGTGTCTTCAGCCCTTATTAATGGCCATGAAAGAGCTCTTTCCATGTATGCTGTAGCAATTTTATGTTCATTGCCAAAGTTCTGTTGCAGTAACCATTTGGCCTTGCTGAATCCACTGTCTGAGGCCATATGTTGGCAACTCCGTACAAGGTCTCTGGGCAGTCCTGTTGTATATTGCTCCAGGTAGTAGAGGCAGTCTTTGGGGTTATTGTTTTTGCTTTCAATATTGAATTCGAAAAATCTCACAAATGTTTGGTACTGAAGTGGGTCACCATTAAACACTGGAATGTCTTTCTTGGGCATGGATGATAGACACTGTTGCTGGATTAATAAAGTGCTTATTTCATTTTGTTTTTCCATGACTGAAAATATATTGCACTTGTCACTGTTGCTTGTGGCAGTTACTGGATCTGGAGATGTTACATGTAGATGTTCATCTAGATTCCTGATGCCTGAATTGGGTGTTAGGGGAGGTGTATCAATGTTAGTGACAGCGCTGTCTGTGGTGGTTATGACTGGTTGTTTTAATGATATAAACTGTATTTCCCTTTGTCTCGTTTCAAAATATGACTGCATGCCATTAGATGATATAGAACAATTAGTTGATCCCCTGGGGGCTGCCAACACTTTTATTTTTGCAATGGTGGCAGCAATGTTTCCTTCTAATTCCATTTGCTCCTTTTTCCTCCTCAATTCCTGCTCCTGTGCTTCCAGGACGTGTTTGTCCTCTAGGAGTTTTTGGAGTACTTTCATGGCTGCCACTTCTGCCTCAGCTTTTATGTGTGCGGATGTGGTGCTGGAAACTCTTGATCTTGAGCTTTTCCTGATTTTTCTGCTACCAATGTTTGATATGCTGTCACCAGGTTGTATATCATCTTGTGTGCATGATGTAGCCTTCATGTTTGACGGGGGAAAGAGAACGTCCTGCTGAGCCTCAGTGTGTTCGAATTGCTCCTTTATATTGGCAGGTGCCTCGTCTGGTAGAATGAGAGGAATATCTGTGTTTGCAGCGATTGGTTTATGACCTGTTTGCAGAAAGGGCCTCCCAGTTTCCAAGAGCCATTGTTGTACATCCTCCATGAAATCATTGTTATGTTTTGTTATTTGTTGAAACCAGTTATTTTGTAATTCCAGGTCATCTTCGGAAAGCAACACAATAACTGATTCATGTGCTGTTTTTGCATTTTCATATTGATAATAATAATTAATTTGTCCAGTTTGAGTTTACCATCCTTTGCATTTTTATCATTTTTCATTAGATGTTTGATTTCCTGTGTACGTCCTTTAATCTTCTACACGTTTGACTGATGTTCTTTTTGCAGTTGTTCGATTTTGCAAGCCAAGGCTTTACTAGTAAGCTTGACTGTCCTTTTTTCCATTCCATCCCCATTATCGTTTGTGTCACTCATATTTGATGCAATATGTGTGGTTCCTTTGGGATTTAAAGTAACACGACAGTGTTCACTGGTATGAAACTTAAACCAGCGGGGCCCGGTGTTCCGGATTAACTGGTTTCCCGATCAACTGGGGCACAGATGTAGGGGGCGTGGCCTTTGACTGAAATACACATTTCGATGGCTTCTTCTGTCGTTTACATAAATCTTTTGGTATATTTGGCTCGGTAGGAAGACTTTGATGCACATTCAGTACCAGTGTGTGAGGTTGTGGTTACGATGGCGATATCCGGACGCGAACAGCGAGGAGTACAAAAAGAAAAACTAGTTGAGTGGGGATGTTTGTTCAAAACATTGCGAGCTCCAATAAATCATTTAAACCAGCTATTGTTGCCAGACTTATTACTGAATATCGTTCTTAATGTGATACCAAGTCCATCTGAGACCTGTGTACACCTTCAGACAGCCTCCAAGTGAAGCGTATGTTGTTTACTCACAGTTTGAAAGCAGCGTGGAGAAGTCTTCAGCTGTGGTAAGCTGTGGTCCGCTCGAATAAATCATTAAAACCAGCTATTGTTGCCCGATTTATCACTGAATATCGTCCCTAATGTGATACTAAGTCCATCTGAGACCTGTGTACACCTTCAGACAGCCTCCAAGTGAAGCACACAGTGTTTACTCACAGTTTGAAAGCAGCGTGGAGAAGTGTTCATCTGTGTTAAACTGTGATCCGCCCAGGTAAACGGCGATCCGCCCAGGGAACTGGGACCCGCCCAGGGTAAACTGGGACCCGCCCAGGGTAAACTGTGATCCGCCCAGGTTAAACTGTGTTACGACTTCTGTGGCTATCTACCAGCGATCATGTTTAATATGAAAGACTACACACACATGTATCCCTTTATAAAAACGGTATTCTGCAGCACTCATCCAGATAAGATGTGACAGTTAACTCGTTTTGCAAAGATAGCAGCAGAAATGTCATTGCTGCATGTGCAGGGATATTTAGACTTTAAAATGCTGCTTGGTCATGAATGTTGGTCTCGGCAAACAATATTAGGAATCCTCTATTCAAACATAATATTCAGTGTCCATCGACATGAAAATAACAAAAAACTTCATGCTGGACTCAAACCCGAGTCCCAACAGTAAAAATCACTCAAGCCCTGCGCATTATGAGTGCGCCACGAATCAACACGTCGTAACTGATCACCACAGGTTATTTTCTTACATTAACATTGTTAACAAGTTCCAGAAAAATGCAACCCGACCATCATTTATAATGTGAGCGAATGTATGTACACTTTAAGCCATATAATATAGATATTATAGTAGGCATTTGCTTAGAAATAGTATACTGACTGAGGTCTGTATTAAGCCTCATTAAGACCCACCGAGATCAGATATCCTAGTTTATCAGCCTGCGAGCCCACATTATGTTGTGATAAGTGTTAATTTGACATATAAATGTGTTCTAGTGCACACATTAAGTTCCAATATGCAAATCAGGCCATGTGTTTCGTGATATTTGCCATGCAACATTATGCTGTACAATACAATATTTAGCCTCACAATTGTTAAATGCTAACTTTCTAAATAGGCCCCCATTTCCTTTTGCTATGTCTGCTAATGCAGTAGCTGATAGGATGTAAACCTGGACCAAAGCTGTTGCGCTAGAGGATTCCTAATATTGTTTGCCGAGACCAACATTCATGACCAAGCAGCATTTTAAAGTCTAAATATCCCTGCACATGCAGCAATGACATTTCTGCTGCTATCTTTGCAAAACGAGTTAACAGTCACATCTTATCTGGATGAGTGCTGCAGAATACCGTTTTTATAAAGGGATACATGTGTGTGTAGTCTTTCATATTAAACATGATCGCTGGTAGATAGCCACAGAAGTCGTAACACAGTTTAACCTGGGCGGGTCACAGTTTACCCTGGGCGGGTCCCAGTTCCCTGGGCGGATCGCCGTTTACCTGGGCGGATCACAGTTTAACACAGATGAAGACTTCTCCACGCTGCTTTCAAACTGTGAGTAAACACTGTGTGCTTCACTTGGAGGCTGTGTGAAGGTGTACACAGGTCTCAGATGGACTTAGTATCACATTAGGGATGATATTCAGTGATAAATCGGGCAACAATAGCTGGTTTTAATGATTTATTCGAGCGGACCACAGCTTACCACTGCTGAAGACTTCTCCACGCTGCTTTCAAACTGTGAGTAAACAACATACACTTCACTTGGAGGCTGTCTGAAGGTGTACAAAGGTCTCAGATGGACTTGGTATCACTTTGAGAACGATATTCAGTAATAAGTCTGGCAACAATAGCTGGTTTAAATGATTTATTGGAGCTCGCAATGTTTTGTTCGCGTCCGGATATTGCCATTGTAACCACAACCTCACACACTGGTACTGAATGTGCATCAAAGTCTTCCTACGGAGCCAAATATACCAAAATATTTATGTAAACGACAGAAGAAGCGATCGAAATGTGTATTTCAGTCAAAGGCCACGCCCCCTACATCTGTGCCCCAGTTCATCGGGAAACCAGTTAATCCGGAACACCGGCAGCCACAGCAAAACAAACAATTCGAAAACTTCCGCCGCTCACGGCATAACAAACACACACAACAAAAGCCAAAGTCCCCAATGGACAAGCGGTCACGCTTCCCAAACTGTGTCCAGCAAAAATACACAAGAAAGGAAATAATTATGCCTACCGCTTTCAGCTTGTTGTGCGCTGCAGTCAATGAGTGTCCATCAGTGAGTCCTCGTGGCTACTCCAATCCATATCGATTAGGGGAAAACGGTCCGAAGGTTCCAAAGGTACAGAATGTTAAGTCCCTTATCGAAGCCGGCCGGTCCGTCCAGTTCGGTCTCTGATGGGAATCACCGTTTTTTTCTTTTGACTTAATGTGGCGCCTCAATTTCCAGTTCAGTTTGAGTCGCAGAGAGGCTAAGCTTGGCTATAAACTGTGACGCGTTTTCGAAGAGAAAGTCCATACTGAAGCAAGATAGTTTTAGGATATTTAATAAACAGAATCAAAACACAGTAACTATGGACAAAACGGTCAACAGAAAAAATGACAGCACAAGCTCACCCTCTGTCATCCACACTCGACATGAAACAGGTGACTTATATAGACAAACCACACCCATGTGACAATTACCGGAAGTGCTCAACAAACAAATAAAAGTGACGTAAACAAATAATAATAATACAAATAATGAACTTGGGCTAAGTAGCATTATGGCATCTACAGTACCCTTATACAGGATTCATAAAGGGTTTATAATTAGGTTATTAATTAGGTTGTAAACACTTTATTAATCATTAAGAACCATTTATAAACCAGTTCTAACATCAACACAGGCTCACTATTTGGCAAGATGACTAAGTCTTACATTGGCACTAGCTTACTTCTTCATCAGCCAGCATCCTTGGTATCTGTTGTTCACTGAGTTGATTCTCCCCCCATCGATCTTGATGTTTCTTGGCATCTCTTTATGACAATTTATTTATAAGTTACTAACATTTATAACTGCCAAAAGGGAGCCTTGTAAAGTGTAAAACAAATCACCATTTATTAATGAGTTACTACCATTTATAATTTGTTAAAGTTATATTAAGCCTTAAAGTGATGCATAAATTAGGGCGTGGTCACATTGAGTGACAGGTAATTCCAGTGACTGCTGTTGTTAGCTTCCTGTCTCTCTGCTAGCAGCTCCGTGATGCTACAGGGACTCAGCCTGCTCAACTCATCCGGGGAACATAACGAGGGGTTACGTACTGAGACTTCTATAGACGTAGCCGGCCCCCCCCGACATCAGTGGCTGAGAAAAGGCTGACCTGCCGTAGAATCCCTCATGGCAGGACGAGATGGCTGCTGCATACACTTTCACTGTGGAATGAGCAAGCCCTCTGTCCACCAGTAACTGTAAGTAGGATAAAATAGAGCCCAACTCACAAGATAGGGGCTCTATTCTCCGCTCCTCACACCATTGCTGGAATCCCAGCCACTTTGGCCTGTAACAGGCTGTGGTGGATCCCGCTCTAGCTGCCTGGATAGACTGAATAACACTGTCAGACAATCCACCCTGTCTCAGCCTGTCCCTCTCAGGAGCCAAGCCTGGAGAGGTTGGCCCAGAGTGGGTAACGCCCCGATTGCACCTGCCTCTTGAGACATCGCCCCCCAGAACTGGGGAATTGCCCCTTCATCTGTGTCATCTCTGACTACCAAGGCGCCCCGACGCGATCAGGAGCCACTAGGATGACTGACAGACGTTCTCGCCTCACTCTCCCCAGGAGAGGGAGAATGAGACGTAGCGGTGGAAGGCGTAGAGCAGCTTTCTTGGCCATGGCTCGTGTGCGAACGCATCCACCCCCAAGGGCGGGTCGTCGCTCAGAGCCATGGAGAACCACAGGGCACAGTGGCTGTTGCGCCGGCTGGCGAACAGATCCACCTCTGCTTTCCCGAACTGGGCCCAGACCTGCTTCACCACCTCCGGGTGAAGCACCCACTCGCCTGGCAGGGGGCCGCCCCTCGACATGAGGTCGGCCGCCCTGTTCTCCAGTCCCGGGATGTGGAGGGCTCTCAGAGATAACACCACCTCTGAAGCCCATAACCACAGTTTCTCCGCTGTGGTCAACAAGGCGGCGGAGGGGACTCCGCCCTGCCTGTTGATGTATGCCACTGTGGTGCTGTTGTCGCTCCTGACCATTATATGTCTCCCCTGAATTAGGGGCTTGAAATGCTGGAGGACCAACACTACTGCCCGTAGCTCTAGGAGGTTGCTGTGCCGTGTTTCTGTTAGAGACCAGCACCCACCTATAGCCCTCTTCAGGCAGGTCCCTCCCCATCCTGTTCTGGACGCGTCCGTGAACACTGTCATGTAGGAGGTCACCCGTCCCAGTGGAGACCCCCTCCGGAGGTGATCCGGGGACCCCCAGAACCGGAGGTTGCCCTCCACTGAGGGGGGGATGGTCACCAGACGTCGTTTGTGCCTCTTGGGATCTAAACGCAGGCTGGAGAACCACCTCTGCAGGCAGCGCATATGCAGTAACCCGAGCGGGACCACAACGTGAGCAGCCGCCATGAGACCCAGAGTCTGCATGACAGTTAAAGCTGTCACTGTTGCCCCCTGTCGCAGCCTGTGAACCGCCCGAAGCAGGGACGCACGTCTGCTCTCTGACAGGGTGGCGCGCAGCGCGCCTGCATCGAGCATCACTCCCAAATGCAACGCCTGTTGGTGAGGTATGGGGGTGCTCTTTTTCCAATTGATTGCAAAGCCCAACTTGGTTAGGTGTAGGATCAATTGTGCTGTGCAAAACATTGCCTGTTCCCTGGACCTGGCCATGACTATGAGGTCGTCCAGGTAAAAGAAAACTCTCATGCCATGGACGCGCAGCGGCTGGAGCGTAGTGGCCACACATTTGCTGAACGTGCATGGGGATAGGGAGTAGCCGAATGGTAATCTGTTGTACTCGTAGGCTATCCCCTGGAAGGCAAAACGCAGATACTTTCTGTGCTCTGGAGCAATTTCCACATGAAAGTACGTGTCTTTCAGGTCGATGGTGGTGAACCAATCGCCCGGTTGCACTAGCCCCAGTAACTGCTTTATAGTTAACATGCGGAATTTTCTGCAGGCAATGCGCCAATTCAGGCTGCGGAGATCTAGAATAGGTCTGAATTCCCCTGTCTTCTTGAGAACCAGGAAGTACATGGAATAAAGACCCTTTTCTCTGTGCTGAGGGTGCACAACAGACACCGCCTGTTTTCACCGCCTGAATCTCTGCCGAGAGGAAACCCATCTCCTCCTGGGATGATAGATTTACCTCTTGCATGCCTTTGAATGGAGGCGGGATGCTGCAAAACTGGAGTGAATAACCCCGTTTCAGCATCCTGTCCATCCACTTTGTTAGTACACAGCTGAGTTTCCATTCCCCATAACATTGTGTTAGGGGACAAGCCCTCAGCTGCGGGGCCCCAGCTATGAAGCTGTGGTACTCCCTGGTGACCTGTTCCGCCGCAAAACTCCCCGTGAAGGGAAGTTCTGCCCATGGAGGGTCGACACAGAAAGGGCCGATTTTTTACTGAGGTCCCTGAACGCACCGCCGCGCGCTCTTGTGTGAGCACGCGCTCCACCATAATGTCCCCTTTACCACTACGGTAAACTGCATTAATCGGAGTCTTTACTCTAGGCGTAGTGTGTTCCCTGACAGTAATACGTCGGCCATAATGCCCCTGTACCCGCATAGCGCTCTGATAGCACTTCCTGCGGTATATCACTCTCATCTGCGCATGCCCACTAGCTACCTCCTTTACAGGAGCTACAACTGGGGCAGCGAGTGGGGAATTTGTACGGTCAACATTGTGTGTGAGTGTAGAATTGTGGAAACAAATGACACTCAGACTTGGATACAGATCAACATCTTTATTTGAGAAAGTATGGATCTGTGCATTATACAGGGAGGAGGCGAGATTCGCCCTCACGTCCCGGGTGGAGAGATTTTCTCCCCCCGCCAGTCAGCTCCGCGAAGACGGAGCACACCACCCGGCCACTCTCTGCTGCTGCGGCGCCTGCCGAGGTCGGGCAGCCCGCCCCCTTGAGTGCCGGTACGCCGGTTCCACGGGGTGGGCCGAAGAGGTGAAGGGCGCCGCGGGCACGGGCGCCTCTCCCTTCGTCTCACCGTTGCGCTGCGCTCCCTCGCCTGCAGGGAAGCCCGTGGAGGAGCGTGCTGCGGCGCCTGAGGAAGAGCCAGCGGTAGCATGTGGCTAAGCTGCACCCTCTCCTCCTCTAGGCGGCTGAAGCGCTGGGTGACCGAGGATATCGATCCGAAGAGCTCCTCCGTGGACACGGGGGCTCCAAGGAGATCCTCTCGGTCCTTCTTGGATAGGTCGGTGAGTCCTAGCCACACGTGACGCGACGCCACTGTGGCCAAGGACATCACCCGCCCCGCAGCGGCAGCCACTCCATGGATCAGATTATTCATCTGACCGATGCAGCGGTCCGGATAATCGCTCCCGTCCTGAGGCGGGAGGGCGGGGAAATCAGGGAGACACCCAGCACGCCGAGATTATTGGCCGCAGCTGCCATCTGTGCTCCGAGCCTGAATATTTTGTCCAAATACTCCAAGGTGTCTCGGTCCCATGGCAGCGGGGGCAGAGGTTTCTTTCCCTCCACCCAACTAGCTGCCTAGGTCTGCCAATCTGCCTAGTTGTTTTGCCACATCGCCACCTAGCGAATTGGATGCCCGCAAAAGTACAACCAGCGAGTATTGAGTCTCATACACAGCGAGTCTCTTTAGATATTGTAATGCTTGTTATTGACGATCTAAAAATGCATGAAAATATGTTTTTCTTACAGAAATTAAATTATTATTATTAACAACAATTTGTGGTTGTTTTTGTTTTTTAATAACAAATGTATTTTGTATGTCAGATGTAAAAAGATAGTCTTTTATATTTGTCTTATCAAATTTGACATACAATGTAAATATATATATATATATTGTCGTAAGAATGATATAATCTATTTAAATTTATAATTGTAAATGTATATTGTATGTAGACATACATTTAGATGTATATTTTGTTAAAAGAAAACAAAAATGTTAATTTAGTTTTTGGGAGAAGGGGTGGGGTTAAATACGTGTAAACTTCTTCCCATGACTTTTTGGATTGTAATTAGGTAGATCATTTGTTTATATATAATTTGTAAGTCAATAATATGTAGTTTATCAATTTGATACTGCTTACGTTTCTACAGTATCATAATTCTCTTGTTTCATTTAATTATTATCATTTTTTTTTGTATTGTATTACACTTTCGAAATAAATCAAACCAAATGAAATGTGTCTTTGAAGAGGTGCTTGATTACTCAAAAACAAAAAACAACTGTTAGTGTGTTTATGCACCTGGCTGCCAAAGATAAACATGCAGTTTGACCGAGAGGCATTTCAGTGCAGAATCCATTTGTATTTATTTAGAAGACGGGCACAATTTCCTTAACACGGACACGGAATGACCTCTGGAGTCCAGCATGTCTTTGAGTTCCTCTGACCCTTCCTCTGAAAGTGGAGAGGACACAGGATTCTTCACTGGGGTGAGGCAGGGTCTGCTGTTCCCTCAGCCACCAGAAAACAGCTCCAGCTGCAGTACCCCGGGAAGCCCTCTTCGGAGTAAAAACCCTCCAAGATTCCTCGCCGTCCACTTCCCCGGTAGCCTGTGCCAACGTCCTTATAAAGATGGTCACACCCGGTTTCATTACACAAATAAACAAAAAGGCTAACAGTTGGCTTTGCAGCGAGTCATCATCACAGGCTAACAGAGGACTGTTTCCCTGTAAGACTCACATTTAACACGTGTTGCTTGTTTTGCTGTCCAATTCAATACACCAGAATAGATTCCATTACTCACACTCTTACTGTAATTAGTGATTAAATCAACAATGAATGTAGGACACCTAGTTTGCCAAAATCACGCTGCAGTTTCATGAAACAATTAATCAAATATGCTAACAGTTTATTTTGCCGAAAGCTATAGCTAACGAATAATTGTTTTTAGTGCCTTTAATACGGTTAGAAGCTATCATAAGCTAACAGATGTTTGTTTGTATTGCCTTAAGACTATCATAGTTAATGTTAGCTAATCACACTTCATTTCAAGACACCGGAATTGTTATTCATGTTAAACAAATACAACTTTAAAAGCGCTTCACATTACTCACACTCTGTGCATTGTCGTCTTTATATACAGTCTGTGGTTGTCGTTCATATTCAAGTCTCCAATTTGCTAGGTGGCAGTGTCAGGAAAAACTAGGGTCCTAGGAGTGCGGTCCCAGGACTGTGGTCCTGAAACTGCAGTCTCCGACGCTGCAGCTTCATGCTACTCGTTCCGAGAGTAAGAACAAAACATGGAGAAGCAGCGTTTAGCTATTATGCCCCGACAATCTGGAACAAACTGCCCGAATCATGCACGTCTGCAGAAACTCTTACTATTTTCAAATCGAGACTGAAAACATATCTTTTTTGCCGCTGCTTTTAATTGAGCTGTTCATATTCGCACTGCAGTATGCATTTTATTCATGTATTGTATAACTTTTGTGTTTAATTTATTATCTTTGCTTTTTAAATGCCTGTTGTAAAATGCCATTATATAATGTGTTTCTGCTGTATTTATTCTTAAATGTCTTTTATTTTATTTTGTAAAGCACTTTGAATTGTCGCGTGCTGAAAGGTGCTATATAAATAAACTTGCCTTGCCTTGCCTAATAGAGCAAAGGAGCTACAATTTAGGGTGTTACATCATCTTCAGATATCGCCTCAACTCAGGAATAAGGCGTGTGGCGCAGTGGGTTGTGCGTTGGTGTTGGGATCAGGGGGTCACAGGTTCAAACCCCACTGCAGTCAGCATGTCGTTGTGTCCCTGAGACACTTCACCCCAAATTGCTCCTGTGGGGATTGCCCACAGTATTGAGTATGTAAGTTGCTTTGGATAAAAGCGTCTAACAAGTGACATGTCATGTAATGTAAAAAGATGGACCCAAAGAAATCTGCAATGCAGAAGTGGGTAGTTTCTAAAATACTATATGGACCTGAGTGCATATTCTGGACTTCTGGGTGAAAGTTGTTTCAAAGTTAAATTTGATTTTCAATAAAGAATTGGATTTGGATCCGCTATGACTTCTGTTAGGGAGACCATACTTGAGAATTAATCAGATTTATGAAAAATAAATGCTGAATGTGTTAACCTATGCTGCACGTAAGAGCATAATACTAAAATGGATCTTAAAAATGTAAAACCTGTGTATGCATAACTGTAACATATTCTATGCACAATTTATAATAATTATGTGTTTTAAAAAAAATAAAAAGGATCCAAAAATGGGTTTAGGCAACAGATGTGCATGAAGACTGAAGGAACAATGACTTTTCTAAATGTGGACAACACAACTCTAATGTGTGGAATGCTTTACTGCCAGCACTGTAAAAAGGAATGGAACATCTCTGATCAAACTGTTTTATTATAGAGACAACTTACTCAATTGCAAAGAGACCAAGAACTGCACACATTTAAATATACTCCACAGCTTCTGTAAAAACTGCCACCGACCACAGGTCTACTTTTTTTATGATAAAGTTCTTTGGTCAATTTTTAACAAGAGCAGAAAGCATTTCACTCTAATTATTGAAGAATATTTCTCAAAGCATTTAGAATCACTTTTGGAAGTAAAAGGTTAATTTCACTGAAAAACAGACATTATGGGAAGATCCTTACATAGTGTCTAAAGTATTGTCATCCTTTTAATTAAAATAAAAAGAAAGTACAATTTAATATTATTTATCATGATATCCAGTCATACTCTGTATTCATCAAGACAACTGGACTGGATCAAAAAAAAGGTTGAAATCATGGGATATTCTCACATTTTCAAATTCAAATTGCTATATTATCTCCATAATGACAAATTGCCAAAGCAATATATGAAATATGAAAATGTCCTCATGCCTCTATACATATACATTTGAAATATATTGTTGTATTTATATACATTTTGAACCAATGTTTACTTTACAAGGAAAACTATTTAATTTAATGAAAATTAACAAACAAATTCAACTAAGAACTTCTTTCCAACCACGTCAAATTCCTTAACCCCTCAGAGACACATCAAAGAAAAGGATAACAATATTATTTAAAAAACATATTTGCAAATGACTGATTGTCATGTAGGATATAAGCAGTTATACCTGAATCAAAGTGTCCTGCAGCTTTCTTTCGTTTCCCCCAGTACCATTCTGTTGTTTTTGTCATTCTCTAATTTACTAAATTGCGTTGCCTATTAAATAATTTTGGGAAACAAATATTCCAGTATAGGTTAAAATCGTGGGCACTGTGTGACAAAGTGCTGATCTGTCAGAAGTTCCATAAAGTTGGACAGTAGCTCCTTCTTTGGCGGCCATGTCTTCTTATAACAGCCTGTTTCTGTGTTTCTTCATACCCCAGAACATCCCAACACTATGACCGCTAGTTCCAGCGTCAGGACTCATCAGTCTGGAGCTCCTTAGGTTCTGATGTGTCCTTTCCGCCTTTCGCAGTGTTGTTGATCCTTCCTTCCTCAGAGATCTGTGAGCAGGAGCGAGGTGGTGTGGTGGGGGGGGGTCAGCTTTCTGTGCGTGGGGGGGTCTGTCTAACAAACTTTGTGTCAAAGGCCAACCCATCTTCCTTGAACTCTTTTAGTTCTAACTTCCAAGTGTGATCTTCAGAATCAGATTTGTAAACAGCAGGTTTAGTGACAGCTGCTCCAATTTAGAATTGAATTTAAAAAACATGAAAAAAAAGAAAAATATATCAACCTAAGAAGATAAAGTAAGAATGCGCAATAGAAAATTAAATAGAAATAAAATATACAACAAGTTAAAGTAAAAATGTGCACATTGTACTGCAGTATAGGAATGATTAAGAACACATTTAAGGTACTTACAATTCATGCTAAATCATTATTTGACTTCACTACATATTAAACCGAAAATTGGTAGAAGTTTGCTTTAGGTTATTATACGTCAGCTTCAAGTACTTTGCAGGTAAATATTACTTATACAAGATACAAATCAACCAATGAATTATGATACCTATGGAAAGCCATTAAAGTCATCTCCATCTTTAACAGCAGCAAAATGAAAATCATGTACACATTATTGCATCAATAATTATAACTCAGTGATGTCATTTAATGTATTACAAAAACAGCCATCCTGAAAAGTGAGTTATTTTAGTCTTGGTATTGATCCAAATACTTTTGTACTATTAAATAAAAAAAGATAAGGCAGGACTTTTACTTGTAACAGAGTATTTCTACACTGTTATTACTTCTTAAAAGATCTGACTACTTGTCCACCACTGCAACATGCAGAAAAGGTCTCGTCCTTTTGAAACAAAGCTTTTTCAAAGTTAAAGACCACATGCAGTTGTTGAATAATTAAATATACTGACAGGCAACGCACTATTCAGATTAGTGCGACTGTGAGATTTGACAGCCATCTACAATGATTCTGACCTTATACATTTGAGTTGTTCAGCAGAGAGGAAGCGTGTTGCTGTTCAACACCCCGGCTGATTCTCTTCTCATTTTCTCTGACTCATGATGTAGATCATCAGTTCTATCAACCAACAAGTCAGTCCCTAAGCAAGCCTTAATACAGTCTAAACACAGAACCAAATCTGGAGAGAGATTACAGAAATGTGGATGTTTCAAATTGTGGAGTATTATACTGTAACCTCATCTGCACTTTATATACTTTTGCTATTTCTGGTTGGGTAAAAACTGCATTTCGAAATAAAAATACAGTCAAAACTAATCTATTGACGGTTTAAAAGTGTAGTCTACTCAACTAGACTCACGCCCGTGTCCTGTCCAAATGTGCATAGACTGTTATTCTATTTTTACTGTTCTGCCTTCTTTTTATTTATACCTCTGAATGTGTGTGTATATGTGTATGTGTCTGAGTATGAGTATGTACAGTATGTGTATATAGAAGTGGGTGTACAGGTGTGTGTGTGTATGTAAATATAAATATATGTATTTGTATACATTTGTATTCTTTGGGACGGTGAGAAACAGCATTTCAATCTCCCTGTTTGTATCGCACACAGAGAAATGACAATAAAGTTGACTTTGACTTTGATGGTGCGGAGAGCAGGGACACAGCTTCAGAGGTTTCAGTTGAGCAGGTTGGTATATTAGATTTATATATTTTACAAATGTGAACACTTCTGTGCCTAACACGTTCAGGGGGTGATGTCATGTGTCCGTGTGGTGCCATATGAGTGAAAACACAAAAATACTAATACAAAAAAATAGCATAAGAAGAGTTGGAGATACTGCACGCATGGAGAAGCCACATCTGTGGGATTAGACTTTAGCCAATCAGGGACATTTAAGTTTGAATCATCAAAAGGATCAAAATAAAATATTGTAGAAGTTTTGAGAAAATAGAGACTAACAATCCTATCTTGGACTACACAGGGAGCGTTACAAAACTCCTACATTTGTTGCAAAATGATACTCTTAACACTCCATAGTATCACCCGACATGGTTTAACCGCAGACAATGACTCAATAGTGTCCATAAAGTCCGAAACAATATAACCAGTAATTATATTTTTTGTCAATCTACTTTACATATTTAAGTGCTACATACTTTTGTGTTTTTCCCCCAAAAGATCATGTGTGGAGAACCAGAAAAGGGTTATACAGCAAGTGAAATCAGTTAAAAACAGTGACTTTATTTTAAACATTTTATTATTTATTTATATTTGTTATTTACTTTGAAGAATACTATGCTCATTGAGTCATCAGTGAAAGTACATTTGTGAAATTGAACATGTTTTAAACATGTTACAACCCTCCTCGTGTGGTGCATGTTCCCGGCTGGGGTTAGTTACCAGATCGGACTTTCTTCCTTTCCAATAAATATTGTGAACGGTCTGTTTTATGTAATCATCGTTCAAAGTAGGAACAATTAGCACACATATGTTGGTCTGCACCGAAACAATGAAAAAAGTGAAACGTTGACTTTGATGAAATGTATTATGTCAACAGATTTCACACAACTGTATTAGGTTAGTTGAAAGCAATACAATTAACTTGAAACTAATATATTTAATTTGAACTTAAAATCAGAGGTCTGATCCCACCCTCTGAGGTCAACAAATCAATTGTCCTTGGTCCCAAGTGTCCATTCTCCCAAATACTGTTATTTTTAAATGAGCCATGTTCATGTTCATCGCTCTGAATATATTTTGCACATCTCAGCACAGCCTGGGATGTTTATTTGTATGTGTGTGTGTGTGTGTGTGTGTGTGTGTGTGCATGCGTGTGTGCGTGTGTGCGCATGTGTGTGTGTGTGTGTGTGTGTGTGTGTGTGCATGCGTGTGTGCGTGTGTGCGCATGTGTGTGTGTGTGTGTGTGTGTGTGTGTGTGTGTGTGCTTTTTGAACAGGTCTGACTTTTCTTTCTACATTGCATTTTGTGTGTTAAAACTTTCAAATGAATAAAAGAGAATGGATCAGGGAAATCTGCTGTCATCATCTTAGAGACAGGAACACCTTAATTACTGAATTAAATCATTAATATCTGCTTTATTTTGACCACAGCAAGAAAAAAACATGATATGTTTATAACATTGCAAAAGGCTAGAGGACAGAGGATGAGTTCATTCATGAGTGTAGACATGATACAGTACAAGCATCATGATTTCATAATACATTTAAATATGATCCCAAATACAAAACCTTACACAATAAAAAGCAACAAAATATGAATATCAACACATTTATGAGCAAGTTAATTATTCATATGACGATCAGGGTTTGTTAACAATAAATGGATATTTTCTAAACTGTTATATTTTACAGAATTTTCTTATCCTCAACATGAGTTTGATTTGTTTAACACTAAATGCAATCACATAGTCAAATCACATAATTGTGTCAATAGATGTGACAGTTGAAAACACCTCTTTTTTTTAAATAAAGGATTAGAGATGACATCACCAAATATAACAGTGACATGAACAGTTTAAACTCACAGATTTTTCAAATAATCTGATATGAAGACAAATGAGCACAGGTTTTTGTTTTTAACATTTTATTTTTAATTATGTATATGCAATGTCTATCAATTGTATATAATGCTGATGCTGTACACCTGTGTACCTCTGACAATACTTTTGTTCTCGTTCATTGACTATCATTTCAAATCAGATCATTTAAGTGGAAGGCATTTAGAAAGTGCCTTAGTTGGTTTGATCCACATCTCAAATAAACATATTACATACAAAATATGTAACAATTTGAAAGGGAAATGTAACTGATGCAACAGTATAT
The DNA here is from genome assembly GCA_031216635.1 of Dissostichus eleginoides. Lineage (NCBI taxonomy): Eukaryota > Metazoa > Chordata > Actinopteri > Perciformes > Nototheniidae > Dissostichus > Dissostichus eleginoides. The sequence goes on along the minus strand of CM062277.1, from coordinate 30,502,626 downwards.
ACAACTGAATAATCATGACCCTGATTAAGCTATACTGGAGGCAGAGAGAACATTTTGGCTCATGGGTGATCATCAGATCAAGGGGCGTTGGTGAACTCCAGTTCGAAACCCGCCTCGGCCGCCACTGCGTCAGGCCGTTGTGTCCTTGGGCAAGACACTTCACCCGAATTTGCTCCTGTGGGTAATGTCCACAGTAATGACTCTTACTTGTCTAATATGTGTAATGTGTAATTGTAAAGCGCTTTGAGCACCTGCAAAAGCGCTCTAATAAAAAATGTGATGCATTATTATTATTATTTATTAAAATGTATAACACCACATATAGGAAAAACAATGTGTTTCATAATGCCAGCATGAAGAATTAAACATGTAAGTGTTAAAAATCATGTATAATATAAAATAAGAAAAACCTTTATTGATCCCCTTAGGGAAATGCATGTGTTTAGGCATCAACAGGAATACGATTGAAACACAGGATAGCATAACACAAGGATAAATAACTATAAAAATACAAACAAAGTTACAGGTTATAATGAAATATCAACAATAATATAATTAAGTAAGCTGTATGTAAAAATACGAGTTTTTTTGTTGGTACACATACAATGATACATAATCATGGTATCTAACAGCCTCTCAGTAATATAACTGAATTAGCTCTGCGATTTATTTGAAAGGAACTGGAGGCTACACTGTAAATAAGTGTATATGAATGTGTTTGATAGGGTTTCATATTCTGTGCGTGGAGGAAAGAGAGAGATGGAGTGTTTAGCTCTCTTTCTCCATCTAGTGTTCATCTTAATGAACTACATCTCCAGTATCAATCAGAATCAGAAATCCTTCATTTGTCCAGCAATGGGGACATTTCAATGACAGCAGATAGTGCAGATAAAGTGAGGATATATATGTTTTGAAAATGGCTAACTATGCACACGTTTTTAATAACACAATAAACGTGGACACAGCAGAACTATTTCAGAATCAGAATCAGGTTTATAGCAAGTACACATTCGAGGATTTGCCTTGGTGTACATGGCGCATACATAAACACAGTCAAAGAAGATCAATTGTAAGATAGAACCATAAACTAAAAAAATAATAAAAAAAATAAATGTAAAATATAGATTAATATTAACATCAAAATATAGAACCCAAAGAACTATATACAGTCTAGACTGACAACATACTGAATGAAATAGAATCAAAATTACATTTGTGCAGTATTGTCATGACAAGTGTAAAGTTTGTGCAGATATTAAGAGGTAGCTTTGTGTATTGACAGTATTGAAATTAACAAGATATTAATGGTATAGTGTGCATTAATGTCATGTATAGTGTCTGGGGCTCAGGGTAAGGGTTATGCTATATGTAGGATGCTTTGGGATCATTCTAATAGCTAGTACCTTGAGTATAATAACAATACAATAACACATTTAACAATGCTGTGGTTTTAATATAATGTACAGAACATCACTTCCTGAAATCACAGCATAACCAATCACATTGAAAAACAACGTTGACTTTAATTAAATGTATTATGTCCACAGATTTCACATAACTGTATTAGGTTGAAAGCATTAATATTTAGTTGAACCTAATGTTTTTGATCTAAACGTAATATGATTGCTTTCAAATAACCTAATAAAGTGATAGGAAATCTGTTGACACATGACATTTAATCAAATTCAACGTTTCAGTTTTTCAGTGCATTTGATATAGAATGAGTGATTATAAGCTTGTATTTGAATGTACACTATGAGTCAAATGACCAAATCACTTACATGCAGCAACTGTGCAATAGGTAGGATAACATGGCATATAAAGACATCATGAAAATAATACCATCCAGGTCCTGCAGTCTCTCGGTCCAAGTATAGAACGACTCTCTCCTTCTCTGATGATAAACAGAAAGCTTGGTCTCTTTCTCTGAAGGTCTGGTATCAAAAGCCAACAACTACTGTATCAGTTAATGGCTGGGCCTTCCTCAATGGTTTTTCAACAAGGCACTGCAAAAAAACCTTAAGCTTCAGTTAGGAATCCTAAGCTACACACAGGAGAAGACGGGGCTTGTGTTTGAGCTGAGACACTGATCTGCCCAAAACACAAGACCCAGACTAACACAAAAATACAAGTGGAAGACAATGAAGACCTAGACCGGGTCATTAATCCTGCAGCGCCCCTTTGGGATGGAACAACCTTCAGGATGTGGTGTGTGATTTCTGAAGTGATGAAGATCGGTGGAGCTATCAAATCAGGGCTAAGACGACAGAAATCTAAAAGAAAAACATCCTGGAATGCTTATCAGGATGCATTCAAAACCCTTTTAAAAATAAAGTCATACTGTTACAGCGCAACAACAAACTACAATGTGTACAACAAGATATTTTTATAAAAAAGACTGGAGAGGAGGATGTGGCAATAAATTATTACATACCCACAATTCTTCTAAACATGCTGTGCTGTTCCCATTCCAAAACTCTTGTGATAATGATGATGATGATGATTACCATGTAGAGCGGTGCAGTGATGACACATTTGTGTAGGCCGACCCAGAGGTAAGCATCAGATCCAATGGGATTTTCCCATTGGATTTAAATCCAATCGCCAGAAGTAAAAGCTAACGTTTGGCTAAACAAACTACATCACGGTCACATGACCATTCATTACTAAAGGCGGCTTATATTCCACGTGATGACAACAATTGTTGGCAACCGCTGATTTTATGACACAAAGAAGCTTGGGACATTCACCAGTGCATTGTTTACTGACATATTTTATGTCGTCGAAAATCTTCCCTTTGTGTTAACCACAGACCTTATTTCTGGCTTCTCAAAAAACACGTTAACATTAAAAAAAAATCGACACAAGCGAACCGTTGCTGTTTGTTGAAATGAGTGAGCTGAAATGCTAACTGATTTCCAGGTTTTAAGACTCATTCCTGCAATACTCTACTTGGTGGATTCAATCTTTCTGTGAACTTTGGTGATCTTCTGAAGACAATATTTAAATGTGTCCACTACACTGCTCTGGCTGCCATCTTGTCTCCGCTGCAGGAGGACACAGCGAGGGACACCAGGCTGCACTTTGGATCATCCTCAAGGTCAAATGAGACTTATTTGGGGGGGCTGCGGTGTTCCTGATTTTATGGAGCTCAGAATAAAACCCTGATCGCTGTGGCTCTTCTATCTGCTTCTGCTCTTCTTCTCGCTCGTTCTTCACAGAAAGACGCTTTTATGGAGCTGCAGCCGGCTGACGGGCAGCGAGCGTGTGTTCAGGAGACTTTAATTGTCTGTCGTGGTAATAAAAGAGCCGGTGAAATACACAACCGTAAAAGATGTGCAGGCCCCAGCCTGGTGCATCCTGGGATACGGAAAAAAGGAAAATACCAGGTTAGGGGATGATGGTGACCAGATCAGATTAAGAGCCTCTCACCTTAACATTTAAATGACTGCATGCAGTTTGAAAATGGCTTTAAATGAAAGCTATCAATCAGGTTGTTCAATAAAAGGTGACCATGTACAGCTGATGATGTCATCATCATAACTTATTTTATTTGTATTTATTTAATTATTTAATTATTTATTGATTTTTATCTTTAATTTTTTTTATATTTTCTATGTGGATTCTGCTTTAGGTAAAACAAATAATAAACAGTTGCTGAAATAAAACTGAAATAAAAAAGTTTTTAAAATTCATCAATAAAGATACAAATATATTTATAAATAAATAAATAAAAGATTTATAATTTTAGAAATAGCTTTAAAAAAGGTTGTAATCTATTGAAATATGCCATTATAAGATTTAAAATGTGATAAAAAATGATCACTTTAGTGCGAATGAAACATTTGAAACATGCTGGATTCATATATTTCAGTTGAGTTTTTCTTCGTTTGAATCTTCTTTGTTTATCATGTTGTTTTTCTGTACACAATCTATTGCATGTTTGTCCAGGCTTTTGGGTTTTATAAATAAAGCGCATAATCAATGAAGGATTGATGGAAGAAGTCATGCAAACACAATATACACCATTTACTCATTGAAATGTACTCATTAAAGTACCATTGCATAATGAGCAGTATTACACTGATAATGAAGTTCTGTTGAAATGGTCCTGTTTTCTTTCTTTGTAACACAGTGCCACCTCCTGGTCATGATGAGGCACTACAGGAGCACTTCAGCTCGAAGTAAGGCGGGTTTATTTATATAGCACATTACAAAGGTAGGCAATTCAAACAAATTGTAAATAATATTAACCCAAAGAAAAAGATTTACTGACCAACTACATGCTTAAAATCTACAAGACTGCATTTGTAATCCAAGGTTAAATGATAGACCCTCAAATGGCAAATTGATCACTGTATTTACTGAATAAAATACAAAAGAAAAAACGTTGTAATCTACAACATTAGAGCTTGATTGCTTCAGTCAGAAATCTGAGAGCACTACTCATTGTGTTGGCATGGTCTGTTATGCTTTAAGCTGCACCATAGCAACAGAAGGTGAGGTTATTGGAAGTGGATCGGGCAATATTAAGGACCCCAAATTAAAAAAACAACACACTAACGTAATATTTTGAGGAATAAAAGGTTCCAACAGAACATTACGTCCGTTTCGAAATTAACTAAGTGACAAAGCTTAAGATGGATACATTTAAGGTTATCTTCGACCTCCAGGGTGGTCTTACTATCGAGGAGTGGATTGAGGAGTGCCTATCTCCAGAAAAAAAAAGCACCTAAACGACGACACGCAGAGCTACGTGAAGAGCAGGTAGACCAACTGGAAAAGTACCCCCATTCAAAAGTTTTCTGATGCGGACCTTCAGGGCCGGCCCTTGGCATAGGCAGTTTAGGCAAATGCTAAGGGCACATCAATCTATGGGGGGCGCCGAAAATTAAAAAAGTTAGAAATTAAAAAAAAAGTTAGAAATTAAAAAGATTTTTTTTTTTTATTTCATAACAACACAATTTCCCGCTTTTGGATCAACAAAGTACATCTTATTATCTTATACTAACATAACTACGCTATATTGCGTACAGCGCCCATAAACTATGGCGCAACCCCCCCCCCCAAAATCAAGTTGAACTGCCCCAGCCCCAGTAAAAACCAGAGGTCTATGTGAAATAGTTCTTTTTTTTAAATAATGGTTTTAGTGCAATTATAGGTTTTCATTTTGTATTAGTGTTAATTTAAAATAAATCAAACTCCCAAAAAACGTATACAGCTTTTATTAACATTGGAATTTACTGTGTAAGCGGCCGGGGGGGGGGGGGGGGGGGGGGGGGGGGGGGGGGGGGGGGGGGGGGGGGGGGGGAGAGAGCTCTCTCCTGAAAGACTGAGCGGCTCTGATAACCTCAGCTCAGTGAGGTAAAGGCACACCTTTATATGATCATTATAGTTATAAAAACACAAGAGAATAGATTTTCATCTATTCTCTTATAGTATAAAAATACTTATACAGTAAAAAAAAGTTGTTATTAATAAACGAATACAGTTTGAAAGGGGATTGATTTGTTAAATATCCATATAGAAAAAGAAATCTGCTTACAGTTCTGTTTCATATGGGTGTTGAGAGATGTATCCATAGATCTCTTCATTTTGCTCTCAAAGTGCACCAGATTGATGCTTTTAACTTCAATATTTAAAAAAAAAATCTTCCCGGGGGAGCATGCCCCGGACCCCCTAGAGGAGGTTAGGTCCCCCCCCCACTTAAATCATGTTCAAATGGATAGGAAACTAAATACATTTGCACACATCTTGTGTCCATATCTTTCTGTTTTGGTGGTCATGCCACAACGTGCATGCATACGCGAGTCATAGTGAGTGTCTGCATTTTTGGGGGGGGCGCCAGCTAAAATCTTGCCTAGGGCAGCAAATTGGTCAGGGCCGGCCCTGCGGGTCTTGAAACAAAGCAGAGAAATGATGACCGTTAGTGGCCACAGGTGCGAAAGCTCTCTCCAGAGCTACTGGAAGCCGAATCTCGGGGACCGGAGAAAGTGGAGCAATATTCTCGCCACGCAAAGCAACAGCCTAGAACAACCTCAACCTATACAAGTAACCTCGTAAGCCATGCTACTGATGCTGGACAGTTTTTTCAGTGGCTGCACAATAAACGGCAACATACCAATTAATGTAAATAAATAGCCAAATAATCGATCAACGCTCCATGTCTAATATGTTCGCTAGCTGTTAGTGTTGTTGCATAGCAACCACCTCGCACTATGTTTTGTGCAGAAGGCACAACAGGTTCTCCTGACATTTGATACTGTGAGAACTAAATAAGGATTGTAATCATTATTTGTCTTCTTTGTGAGCCAAAAGGATTTTGAATCAAAATAATACACTTATGCAAATGTCACTGCAGGATTCTTTTTTCAGTTTTTATCATGGTTTGAGTGTCATCAATTTGTTTAAGATGCGAGCTAATTCAGATAACATTTGAAAGATATAAACCCTGTTTTAGCTATTAAAACATTTCCTCCAATATATTAGATTAGCTTTCATTTATTGATCCTAAATTAGGAAAATAAATGGTAGCAGCATGTTTACCAGCCATTGCACATGAGTACAATATAAGTCAAATAAAAACATACACAGTAAATGTATTCATAGCAACAGTAGAAAGATAAGAGTATTTTTTAGAAAACACCATATTAAATATTACACAAATAAGAATACCCTGTAATGGACTAACTCACCACAACAAGATATATAAAAACATAGTATACCTTATACATTGATAATCCAAGTGTGCAGTATTCTTTAACTCTTACTGTCATTTAACATTTCAACCTCAAGTGGAAGTGCAACATCAAATCCGTTCTCAGATCTTATGACTGATCTAAATATTTCTCCCTCACATTCCTGAGATCACAGAGGACACAAATGTGGCCGAGGAGAAGATATCTGCTGTTGTGACTGCCAGATGTTCAGAAGCTGACATCTGGCTGTGGTCGAAAGAAGCTTCCAACAGCTTCCCAACATGTGACGAACAACAGATCAAACAGGATGCACTCTGATATCTATCTGGACAAAAGATGCAACTCTGCCCTGTTTGGTTTAATGTTACAGAATGTATTTGAGTTAATTTGGATATATTCGAATTAACCACTGGTTGAAAGCAACTAACTTAGTTAAAATTCCTGTGATGCTTTTGTTCATTGTATTTCCATTTCATGTTACTTTGGGTCTTATTTTTTACTTACCGCAAAGTATTTGACAAAGTGATGGATTTGTATGATTCATTTCATTGATAAAACTAATATGTGATGCTTGAATTTATATTTGTAAACCTATTATCATGAGACACCAATTGACTTAAGATCAGTCACAATACTTAAAGGTGGGGTAGGTAATTTTGGAGAAACCAGCTCGAGTGCGCAAGAATTAGAAAATATACAACCGTAAAAAATCTGCCACTTCCTTACAGAGCCCCTCCTCCAACACACACGAACGCGCACATGACCAATGAGGGGCACGAGATAAGTTTGTGCACAGATGGAAGGCTGACAGGCAGGTAGGCCATCCAGTTATTTCAGCCGGGCCGGCTCAGATGATTGGTCGTGCTTTTTACAGCGCCACGGCTTCCACAGATTAAAAAATGTTATGTATTTATTGTCAAAGCATTTAATATATTCATTGCTATCAGGATGTTAAGAGCATTCCATGGAATATAACAGAAAGTGTTTCTGGAATAAATTACATACCCCACCTTTAAGTAAGGTTTTCTATGGAACGGAACATTTATTATTCAATACAAGTGCTTCTGTCAGTAGGTGCACTTCTTTGATGTGAGTTGACTCTGATGAAAAGCATATCAAAAGGCGTGAGCTGCTCACGTTGGCAGATACATGAAGATGATCTCATTAGTCTTTATGTTTGACTGACCTGCAGTGTCTCTAAACAATGAGGGCTTTGATAAGGCTTTCTTTATTCAGGCTGTGTGAACGGTGGTTCTGCAACCTTCCTTTGGTTCATATTATTCCATTTATCATATACTTATGTTGTTGTATAATGTTGTATAATGTTTTTATAATTTTTATGCTGTAACATTTGTATTTTGTTTTTGTCTTTGCTTTTGTTTGCTTTGTACAGCCCTTTGAGGCATTCTTTGTGATTTGGGTCTATAATACATTTTGATTTGATTTGATTCAATGGATATGGAGGATTCAAATGAATTCCTCTTGAATCGTGACACACGTGTTCACACATGTTCACAGCTAAAGCCAACTGTCACCTCTCGCAGTAACAGTCTCCATTCTTGGTCCGTTCTGGGACTTGAACCGGCGACCCTCCGGTTGCCATGACAAGTCCCTACAGACTGAGATCCAACATTGAAACTACGTTTAATCCAATTGGACCTCGACCTTCAGATCTGCAAGGTCACAGAGGGATGCGTGTCTGCGCCAGTAAGAAATGCAAATCCAGCTCCATGAATATGTTTTAATTCTTCTAATGCGCGCACTGGACCGATTTAATGAAAAATGCCTCAATTCCCCCGAGACTGGTTTTATGGAAAACAAGTCCTGAAGGCATGGGAGGGAGAGGGAGATTACAATCTGTGTTGAAATGGATTCTTTTTCTTCTTCACCATTCCTCCCAGTGACACACACACACACACACACGCACACACACACACACACACACACACACACACAAACACACACACACACACAAACACACACACACACACACAGCTTTGGGACTCTGTGTGCTGTAAAACTTTATAGCGATATGGGGCCCAGTTGTCATGGTACCCGGTTATACAAGCTTGACCGGGGATGTGGACAGGAGCAGGGGGTCCACCATTTGCAAAAGTGTGTGTGTGTGTGTGTGTGTGTGGTGTATGTGTGTGTGTGTGTGTGTGTGGCCTAGCATTACTATACTTGTGGGGACCCAAATCTGTTTACACAGTCACGTGTGGGGACTCGCCTCCCTTATGGGGACAAAATGGAGGTCCCCATGAGGGGAATCATTACATTTAGGGTGAAGAATTGGTTAGGTTTAGGGTTAGGGTAAGGGTAAGGGTAGGGTTAGGCATGTGTTGGTTATGGTTAAGGTTAGGATAAGTCTCCAGGAAATGCATGTAAGTCAATGTAATGTCCCTTGAAGTGATGTATACATGGTATGTGTGTGTGTGTGTGTGTGTGTGTGTGTGTGTGTGTGTGTGAGTGTGTGTGTGTGTGTGTGTGTGTGTGTGTGTGTGTGTCAGCGGTGGCTCTTCTTCTGTTTATAATTATGGGGAAAGTGGGAAAGAGAGAGGAGTGTGTGAGACAGATCATTGGAATGTCATATTTGAAAGCTCCTCTCCACAACTTGGTATCATCACACACACAGAGCATCAGAGCAGGGGTTATCAGACCAGGCCCCTGACTCAAACTGAACAGAGATGGGGGGAACAGACTCAGCGTGATAGACAGAAGACCCCCCCCACCTGGTGTCTGATCACCGCAAAGCGTCCTGCTTCACGGTGAGTCTCTGTGGAGAGGAGTCACCGGGGCTCTACCGTTGCCATGACTCTCTGGTAACCATTGATCTCCTGGTACCATGACTTTCCTATAAATATCCTGTAACAATAGTCTTCCGTCACCCTTATTGTCCCATTACCATTTCTCTCACGTTAACATAACTATCCCGTAATGATTACTTTCCTGTTACTGTAACTATCATGTTACCATTAGTTTTCTGTAGAACTGCTGTCCTGTCTTCATTACACTCCCATTATCTTTACTCTCCCGTTACCATTAATAATGTTACCATTACACTACCGTTACTATAACTATCTCGTTACTATTACTGTCCCGTTACTATTACTATACTGTTACCATTACACTACCGTTACTATAACTATCCCGTTACTATTACTGTCCCGTTACTATTACTATACTGTTACCGTTACTCTACCGTCACTATTACTATCCCATTACTATTACTGTCCCGTTACTATTACTATACTGTTACCGTTACTCTACCGTCACTATTACTATCCCGTTACTATTACTGTCCCGTTACTATTACTATACAGTTACCGTTACTCTACCGTTACTATAACTATCCTGTTACTATTACTGTCCCGTTACTATTACTATACTGTTACCGTTACTCTACAGTCACTATTACTATCCTGCCTTTTATTTATTCCCTCTTAATGTGTGCGTATGTATATATGTGTCAATGTATATAATTGTATATATAATTTTAGAATAGTATTTGAGAATTCACGTTACATCCTGCATTGTGTTTACATTTCTCTTGTACTGTGTATAATAGCTTTGTGGTATATTTTGTTAATGTGCTCGTTTTTAAATATCAAACCATTTCTCATGAGCAGAAGCAGCGGTTTAAATCGATGTTTCATCTTTTTACAGCAAGTTTTGGAACATTCATTCTGCACTTGCTTGATGTGGTTATTGAGATGAATGGGGAGGAATGTCCAGAGAAACAGCTACCCCTGGTGGCAGACATGATGTACTGCACCCGGCCCGTCACATTCAGACACGAGCAGTTTGCTGCAGCTTGAAATTCTATCATCACGTGACCTCCTCTTTCTTCTTCTTAGTTTTCACTGCAGGCCTGTTCAACAGGGACCTGCATTTCAGAGCAGAATCAATGTATTGCCAAGTGGTTTGCACTTACAAGGACATTACTTATGTATGGTGTAATGGTGCATAAACACAGTACAAAAATAAAATCCAATCTAAATTCAATTAAAAAATATATCAAAACATAAAAAGGAAACATACAAATATAATAACAACTATTACAAATATTTAAAAAATGTAATTAAAATATGCAAATAAGTAAGTAGGCTTCAACAATAATTTGAAAAATGACTCGCTGTGCAATTTGAACAGTTAGCATTGTGCAGAAATGTGCTAAAAATAAACATAATTTGCAAGGTTCACAGTACTTTGTAAAAGTAATGGCTCACATGATGTGAGTTAATGTGCTGCATAGTGTCTTTATCAAATCCGATTTATGACTGCTTACATTCGAGATGATTATATTCAGTAAATCTTGTTAAGTAGGCCTACGTGTCATCGTGGGAATTGTGTGTTTGTTATCAGTGAGACACTTATTATTCTAACTATGGCAGCTCTGTTGCAGGAGAATTTTCTTGTGGTTGTGACTAACACAAACTTCTCCATATTTAACTTTTTTCCATTAATGGTTTTGCAAACCTTTGAGCTACAACTTTTATTCCACCGGGTCCGTCTGCGCCGCGGTTTTGGTCCGACCTCCTCCAGCGTCATAAACCACCGGGCGCGTTTCAGAAGCGTTTCGGAAGCGGAGTGTCTTGTGTACCGGCTCGCAGTTGTTGTTGATTTGGGCATATTTCCTGGACAGGCTACTTTGTACAGATAAAGTTAGTAATAATTGTAATAGTCCAGTTATAAACGACATGAATCAAATATGGGGTGGGGCCGAGAAGGCAAGAGAAAAAAAGGTGATGTCACTCGCAGGTGAAGCATATAAATGTCGCAAATTGACAGATCTTTTTGGCAGCAGCGCTGCCACAAGCACTATCATCAGCAGCTTAGAACAAGCGCAAGATGATGAAGAGAATGATGAGGGCGCGAGTTCAGATAAACAGCCATCCTCCTGCGTTCATGATGAGGGACAGAGAGTTGAGCTGGTGGAAGAACCAGCTCAACTGGCACATACAAGTGCAGGACAAGAGCAAGAGGTGGGTGACAATTATCCCTTGAACTGCATAAATGCAGCCTAATAAACAGCTGATTTCTAATAACTAATAACAAATAGTACTGTATGTTTGTGTCTTTACTGTTTTACGATGTCCCATGTGTTTAAGACATCTGAGGAGTGTCCTCCCTCTTTAGGTGAGAATTATCCCTTTTTCTTTCTTCTGATGGCACTCAGTAATACTCAGGACCGGCTTGGCCATCGGGAGGACAGGGAATTTTTCCCATGGCCTGGCCTGTTAAGTGGCCTGCTGGCCTGAGGATTTTTTTTTTTATGTATGTATTGTGAACGCAACGCTGCGCAAATGTGGGTCTGACTCTGCCTCACAAAGGGTGACTGGCTGTCTACATGATGTGGCCTGCCGACATGGCCACTTTCATACAGATCATACACTAAAACCCTCGATTGGTCTATGTGTGTCATTCAAGCTCGAGAGGGTGTGTGTGTGTGTGTGTGTGTGTGTGTGTGTGTGTGTGTGTGTGTGTTGTGTGTGTGTGTGTGTGTGTGTGTGGCGCGAGCGAGCGGGAGAGAGAAAGCGCGCGCACCGGTTACGTGTATTGTTGTTGTTAGCATCTGGTGCTAGCTAGCTGCGCTAACGGATATAATGAGCTGTTTCAACGACAAGGTGGAGGGAGAGTCCTCTCCTGTCAGACTGAGAGCCTGATAACGACAGCTCAGGTGAGGTAAAGGACTCTCTGAGTGTTTAGATAGTTAACTTAGTCTAAGTTATCTCTGTGGGTCTCAAACGGTTTGGTCACCATTTATGTAAACACATATTTCCATTTGAAGGGGGAGTGATTAGTAAAATATGCATGGATAATAAAAACAAAATGTTAACTAGGTGAAAAAAGGTAAGATAAACTTTAAAAACTTGTTGAGAGCTAAAACTAGTCTTTGCTGCTGCCTCAAAGAGGAGCAGGGGGGAGAGGGGGGAGACAGGTGAAGCTGATTCAGGAGCCCAGACACACTCACAACTATAAATGAACCAAAAACAAATAAATAAACAAGTTTCAATGTTTTTTCATATTGGATATGGGATGTTATTGGTTATGGCCATGTTCTTATGATTTTATGATTATTTAAATACATACAGTTCTGTTTCATATGGGTGTTTCCATAGATCTAGTCTCTTTATTTCCCCCTCAAAATGCACCAGATTGATGCATTTAAGTCCAACATTTAAAAAATAATCTTACCGGGGGAGCATGCCCCCGGACCCCCCTAGAGGATTTGAGGTCCACCCCCACTTAAAATATGTTCACATGGATAGGTTCCTAAATAGATTTGCACATTTAAAAGAATAGTAACCCATGTCCATATGTTTATTCTGGGGTAGTAGATTTAACGTTTAGGGCTATCACTATGGGCAGCAACGCTGTAAATATTGACAAATAAATCCAGGAAAATGGCACAAAAAAAAACTGGTAGTGGCCTGGCTGGGTGTATAATTCCCGGCCTGACTTATTGTCCCAGTCCGGCCCTGGTAATATTGCATTATCGAATGCGTAGTTTTCGGGAACAATGATATTAGAAACATTTGATTGTATCCAGAGATAAATATTCTCAAACGGCAAAATAAATGTAGAAATCTTTCTTTTGCGTATAATGTAACGTTTGAAATGCACAAATCGCTGCTTTTTTTAACCAGGGGAATTAACAAACCAACAGCTGTAAAAAAACAGAATATCAAGTCAGTTTACTCAGGTTATAATAATATAAATGTATTTAAACGATGCAAGTGGCCTTTCAAATGTGTGCATATTAGTTGTAGGCCTATCTGTTACAAGTTTAATGCTCGATCGTGCAAGAAAACATTCACAAAGGTGGTCTTATTCTACGTAAATGCAGCAAACGATTATGGTAATGTTCATTCAATTTTAGGAGCTCTTTTAAATCAATTTCTAATGTGCACGAGATTAAAAGAAACTTTAGCTGCTACACCAGCCCTCCTGTTGTTGAAGGCCAGGTCTTAAACTCCTCCCGTGATTACACCCTTAACTTAACCCCTAACCTAAGAGTATATGCCATAGATTATAAGCTATTTTAAAGAAATATAGGCCTACAGTACAGCAAATCTGAGGGGGAATTCCTCAGCATTGAACTGGACTGTAATTAAAAGCAGAGTCAGGCCACCCTCTCTCTGCCTCCTGGCCGCTCCTCAGGCTGTAAAGCCCGCGTGTTCCTCATCTAAAGTGGCGATGAAATATGGACGGAGAGCATTTTAATGGCGCCTGTATACGATTTCCCGTTATAATGAAAAAAGGAAGAAAAAAATAAAGACAGAAAAACCCTTCAGGATGGGGGCGTGGCCTGCCCATGAACGTCACACTGCCATTGGCCGCCTGACAGGAAGTGTTTCCGCCAAAGTCTGTCTACACCCAAACTATGACCCCCCCCCCCCTCCTCCACACGCACACGCACGCACACACACACACACACACACACACACACACATAATTAACTCCTTTCTCGCTGCAACGTAAATAGCCTACTTCCCGGTTTTGGCATCACCTCCCGTCGCTCATCTGTGCGCATGAGTATGTGCCGGAGGAGCAGCAGCAGCACGGGCTACAACACCCCCCCTTCAATGTCACTCGGTTTCATCCTCCGCCTTGGTGAACGAGAGGCAGCCGTTACCGCAGAGCTTTCAGCACCGGAAGGGTCAATGCGCACCAAAGCACGTTCCCGGTTTGGATTAGCTTTACGCACGGGATTTAGGTTCTCAGTTAGCATTCAAAGGAATGCAGCATCTTCCATGTTTCTGCTAACCGATCCGGTCCAGACTTGCCGGATGGCAACCGAAAACGGTCCCGGTGTCGGGGGCCTGGCAGCCGTCCCGCTGCGTCACCACGGTCATCACGGAGGATTCTCCCAGGCCAAGTCCGGTGCGAGATCGGTTTCCTGACTGGAATCCCTCCCAGCATGCCAACATGCTGCGTTCAAAGTCCACCAGTGCGCCAGAGATGCCAAGTTCCATCAGCGCGTGACAGGCGGCAAGAGGAAATAACGGGAATGAGTATGAAGGATGTTATTCGGTTCGATCCAAAACAGTGGCACATCTGCAGGCAGCTGGAGGAGGAGGGTGACACCGGGATCACGAACACAAGGTAAGAGAAGGATAAGTGGGAGAAGGAGAGAGCATGAAAAGGAAAGAATCAAAGAAAGGAGATATGAAAATAAGAAGGGTGAGGAAGGATAAAACAGATCAGGATGATAAAGCAGAAAGGGGGAGGAAGAAAAAATGGGAGGAAGATAAAGGGAAGAGTGTATAAAGAGAGAGAGATAGAGTAGATAATAAGAGAGGATGAAAAACAAAGGGGAGGAGACTCAAAAAGGAATTAAGTAGCCAGGCGTGGAGAGGAGAGAAGAAGAAGCATCCAGCAGACAGTGGGCAGTAATGTGAGGGGGGGGGCGCAAGGTGACTCCCCTGTCTCCCCTTCCTGTCTGCTCCACACAGCCTTTCTTTCAGACTGCTCTTTATTTCTTTTTATGGCGGACTCTTACAGACAAAGAGTCAGTTTTTCACCTCTCTCCCTGAAATGGGTTTATTGCTGCAGACCTCTTCCCGTGTCCTGCAGCCGGACCCCCCCCCGGACATGAACCAAAGCCCCTTCTTGTGTCTGTTGTGCCCTGTAGAGCGAAGTGAAGGAATATATTTAGTGTGTATGGCCGTGTTTGCGTCCAAAGTGTAGTTGCATATAAAGAAGACTAAAGTCTATAGTTACGCAGCTACTTCCGGTTGCATCTTCGTCCATGACAAAACGAAATGTATTACAGACATAATACCTAAATACTTTTATTTTTTGCTTTACAGAAAGCAGAGATGATGGAATGCTGTGAAAGTCCTCGTCAGTTACTATTATGGAAAACATAGCTTTCGGCCTATAACGAGTAGCCAGTAGGCTACAGTGTTGTCTAAAATACGCAAAATATAAATTGAGGTTATTAGCGGCACATGTCTCTGAAAGATAAAGAGGCCAAACCATTGTTGGGCTAAACATGGCGACGTGTTGTTGTAAGTATTTTGATGGTTAAAAACAGGAGAAATAATAATTCAGCTAATACTTGTACTACTATTACTAGGCTACTATAAAACATTACAATATATTACTACTTCTAAATTAATACAAAAACAAACAGGCCTACTAAAAATAGAGATAATAATATTGATAATTATAATAACACAAATAATAATAATACTTATGACAAATGTTGTGTTTACGTTGCGTTTAATTATGTTTTCTGCTGTTATATTTACAGATACAATTAAAATGTAAAATATAAAATAAACATAAACAGTAAATATATAGTAGAAAAACACAGATATACAATAGCTACAACACAACATAATCGTAGGATACCTCGTCATTCGAATCAGCAAACTGTTGGTAGTTTTTAAATGAAAATTGAAATACAGTTTAATGTTTCTTTTTCTTGTGCTGACGCTTTTAGAAGTCTCTGCGTAAAATAACCCTGCAGAATAAACCCGGCACTGACAGAGGGGGCTGTAAAAACAAGTCCACAACGAATGCCAATAATATAACATGTAACATTTACGTTATTTTGTTGCAGTTTCAAGGTATGCAAATAGTTACACTCACACACAAACACACACACACACACACGCACGCACACACACTACCTGTTTTGTGGTTATTTAATTGTAATCGTAGTTTTTTTGAAGATGTGAGATGACTGAGGTGTTAGATTCAAGACCAAACAAACAAACCGCACATACTAACGAGGCTACAGAGGCCTTAGAGGCTTTTTTTGTGTGTGTTCCATCGCAAATTAAATATAGATCTCAAGCGCTTTATATAGGCTACGTTTTGTAATTAATGAATTCATTTCCAATACAGGCAACCTGCACTCAGTCTGCTTGTCTTCGTCTTACGGTGATTGTGTGCTCTTTTTGCGCATAATGGAGGAGGTTGTTGAGCAACATACCACAGCTGATTACAACCTGATGACCGTGGATCTGTAGTGATCTTTATTACTCACTCATTCAGTCTGACGAGACAGTGAGGTCACAATGCGGCCCCTAAACTGTAAACGTGTCTTATTAAATTGAATTTTCATAGTTCATTTGTAGACTCCAATTTCCCAATTTATTTTAATTCTTTGTTGACCCAAAACGTTATGGCAATTTAATACAAGTCCCAGAAAAATGTAAATCGGCTTATGAAAAAAACATGTTATTTGTGTTTATAATATAACACATCAACTCTTGTTATTACATTTCATACATTTTTACAAAAATGTATTGCAAAAATATACAGAGGACATACTCTTATTGTCGCAGCTTTAGCTACAGCCTTCTAAAGATTTATTTGGAGCTTTGAAATTAGGATCTTAAGTATTTGTATTTTTTGTGTTTGTGAGGAATCACTTATTTTCTTGAAGGATAATTGTTTTATATTTTTTAAGTGCTTTAATTTTAATGTCATCTGCTGCAAAAGCCTGTTTTCGAAACAGAAAGAAAGTTACATACATTACTTGAATTTACTTGAATTTGGGGGGCTCCATTATTTAAAAATATATCCCAAAGTATAGAAATCACTTTGTAGTGAGGTTTGACATTACTGCTACTGCTGTTGTGATAATAGCAGTGATACTCAATAGTATTTAGGGTGGAACTTCACTGAAAAAACTGAAACGTTGACTTTAATTAAATGTATGTTAAGAATTTCACATTTTATTTTTAACGTAATATTATTGCTTTCAACCAACCTAATTTTCATTTATATGAAATCTGTTGACATAATACATTAATTAAAGTCAACGTTTCAGTTTTTTCGGTGTAGAAGAAGTTAGCATTACCAGCTAAAGTGAACAATCCTTTCAGGTCAAATTCATGACAATGGGATTCACAACTCCAACAGGCTCTAGTTCTGCTGTTCTTCTCTCTCCGCTCTGTGGAAACATGTTTCTGGTTCTGCTGATGTGATATTTCAGCTGACAGGTTTTTTACTGCCATTTCTGATTTTGACAAGATCCACTTCCGGTTCAGTTAAGTTGAAAACACAAAAGGTACAGAGAAAGGCAGCGATAAATGACAAGAACATTAAAAAATGTTTAATGCATTTGCAGAAGCAGTTTTTTTTACTTTTGATAATTGATTCTGATTTTGCAGAACATAGACAACTATTTAAACCATAAAATATACAATGGGCTCTTGAGTTGCATTCAGTCTTGAGATATGATGTTTACTGCAATTATCACTTTGGATTTCTAGCTGGAATGTATTTTCTCTCCCAATGTAGTCGGAAAAATATCCATACTCCTAATACCACTGCATACAAAATGAAACAAGGCCAAAGCAGTGCTAGCTTAAACATATTTTATATCCCTTTATTTTCGCACGTTGCACCCTAAGTATCTTGTTTTCTGCGTCCTGTAGCCTAGATGTTGAAGACAGTGCTGCAGACTGGAGTCCAGTTTGAGGTGAGGACAGGACAGTGTGAATCAGCCATAGATCCATGTTCCTCACCCTGTGCCATGGCAGGCTGGACGCAGCACTCTGAGTCATATATTGCATGAGAAGCGACGCGCAGGGCTTCAATGTGGAGCTTTGATCAGGAACACATGGTTGAACTTCCTCTGCTGCTCTAACAGCCAGCTGCTGTCCGTTTGTTAAGGGAGGAGAGGCGAGGAGGAAGAGACAGTGGAGTAAAGTAAAGCAACGCTTACTGTTACTGAGAAAATAGACGGAATAAACAAGGAGAGGAAATGGAAGAAGAGAATAGTAATAAAGCTGAAGGCGCCGTGTTGAGACAGCAAAGTTTGTGCAGCGCCACACTGTCTCCTCTCTGTCCTGTCTGCCTCCAGCTCTCCTCTCCCATCTGTCTCTCTTTCCCCCACCTTTACTTTTTACCACCGGGGTAATTGATCAACTAGTTTATTAGTGGTTGGAGGAAGTGGAGGAGGCCGTTGAGCCAGTGGTGTATATTACTGCATACTGTGGCTTTACGGCTGCCTTATTGCCCCTTATAGCCTATTGGTGGTCAAAACAAAAGACACTCCAAAGGATTGGCTCCCTGGAAAGTCTGCCAGCTTTACTTCCTGTTCCTCAAATTCTCTTTTGATGATCAGCTTTGTCTCTCCAATGCACACGGCAGACTTATTGTTTTCTTCATCCCATCCCCTAACATAGTTCCTCTATATAATTCTGCTATTAATTGACCCATGCCAGGCAGTCTCTGTTGACTTGCAGTTCAACACGTATCACGTTGCTGCTGGAGATGATTGCGGGACAACTCCAGAGGGTTTCCAAACTTCTTTTCTCATCAGGGTCGCGCGGCTGGATATTCATTAAGTCAGGCATGGACCTGGTGCTGAAGGGATTTTACTTGTTAGGTATGATTTAGTGCAGCAGCCTGACCTCCTGCTGCTGGATTCAGTCACATGCAATCTAATCGTTTGATTATAACCAGAGGAAGGCAGTGCTGCAGGTCTGGGGTATTAACAGGGATTTTTCATTGGTCAACCTTTAAGAACACTTTTGGCATACATAAAACATATTAACCAACCTCACAAATGACTCTTTAAATTACCTTAAATAACACACGGAAAGTATTTCCACACGTGTACAAGGCTTTCTTTAAACATTAAGTAATTATGTTCATCCAGCTTGGATTGCTTTGGCTTAATTCAGCTTTTTAACTATGCTTGTGTCCAACTAATGTTGGGTCAATTTAACTTATTCAAGTTTATGTCCGATTTAATTTAATATAGCAGTAAAATGAAGACTATTCAATGAAATCCAAGTGAAGTAAATTAAGTTGGCCAACAGATTTTATGTATCATGAAGTCACATGGCATTGATAAACTTTCCATGTTTTATCTAAGTTAATTCAAAGAATACCCCTTTAGTGTAAACACATTTGAAATGTTTACAGGGAACAGTAGCTGTAACTTTAGTTTAACCATAGGTCTACAGCCTGATTTGTCAAGAGAAGAAACATAATGACGCAAACAATGAGAAGAATGTCAATAACAGACCAGTATAGCTTGGAGTGAAGCTGATGAAATAATCTGATGCTATAGTTTGTGTTAAGTTAACACAAAAACATTCAAATGCAATTTTTTTTAATCCTCTGGAGCAGAGAGAGGAGCTGTGGATTATTGTTATTGATTAGTGCATCAGTGTTTCTTAGGGTCAAAAACACTAAACTCACAACTTAAAATGAAAGTGTTTAGTTTATTTAATAAAAGAGCACATGTTCAATGTGAAAAGTGACAGTAGATATATATTAGTTGCAATTTGGTGCTATATATATATATATATAAAAAAATAATAATACAAAAAAATTATAATAATTTTTTTTTTTTTTTTTTTAAATACCTTGAATTTCAGGGGGGGCGCGGGGCTCCGTTGGCAGGGCGCAGCTGTATGCCTTATTTTGTTCTAGTCTGAACACTGCACATCCTTATTAATATTGAAGGTAAAACATGGCTGTACCGATTAAATTAACATTTATGCAGCCAGAAGTTCGATCAGTGCATTGTTGATATTGCTAAAAAGAAGTCCAACAGGCCAAGGAGTAGAAGATCAGACAGTGGTAAACAACACACTGATTTAGCCGATATTCCAATCCACATTTTTAACAATAGCCCTCACTGGAATAACTCATTTGTTTCAACTCACTCTTCATGTCATCTGCAAATTGCTATAACAATGATTGATTTTAATTACCTCAAAGTCTTACCTTTTTACCTTTTCTTACCTTTTTTCTTACATACTATATTTTCCGAACTTGAAAGTATACCATCCTTCCCTAAATTCAAAGGAATAGTTGGACCTCCTGGGAAATATACTTATTCACTTTCTTAATGACAGTTAAATGAGAAGACCATTATGACTCTCATATCTCTACTGTAAATGTGGTGCCATGGTAGTGTACTAAGGGAATTATCCCAATTGAGAGACAGCATAATGTTTCTGGCCAAGAAAGATTGAAACGTACCCCTTAATTCACCATGCAGACACCTGAGTGCTGTTGATCATCTTATCTCACTCCGGATCAGGAAAATAAACTCACTTTATTAGCATGTTGAGCTATTCTTTTAACCAAATATTATTTCTCTCATAAACTTAACCAAACCTAAAACATAAAGGGAGTTCTGACAGTTTGCCCGTCTCCCTATCCAGTTTCTACAACACGATGATGATGATATGGGAGCAGGTTTTAGTTATGTAAAACAAACAATTGTTAATAGTTTAGGTTAGGTCAAATGAAGTTTGTTGTCATGAATACTCTAAAAGGATAACTAATTGAAAGTCTGTGATGGGAGACAGGCTCCTGCATTATGGTCAGACAGGCCTAATGTGTTTTCCACACTGCTACATAAAGAACACTTTACTTACTTCCTGCATTGACACCGAATGCTGAATGCATTGAATGTGAATCAAGGCCTCATTTCTGAAGCTTCTGATACATTAGCATTTCTTTCCTTTGATTGTAGGTACTTTTAATCTTTGTGAATAAACATATTGATGCATTGATATGTGTCACATACAGCTAATTCGAATGACAACATATTTATTTTGAGGACCAATTGGTTCCAATGTTGAGTTATAATATAACACCTTCATTCTAGATACGTTTGTACCTACATTTTGTTCGGTTTTGATGGTGAGTTTTATTCTGTGCTTTGTTTGTTCCAAATCTTAGAACCTTCTGGAGTGTTTCCCACTGATGTCGCCATGAGTGGAGTCACTGGATTTGAACAGGAGCTGTGTGATGTAGGTAGTTTCAAGTTGTTGGGCTGGATGCTTAAGAACACAGGAACCTGAAACTGCCTGAATCACACCGACCTCAACTGCACAGAGGAAACCAAGCAGAATCAACATCCAACCAACACAATAACAACTGCTTGTTTAAACCAACCCTGTCTCCTAAAAATGACGTTCCCACAGAACTAAACTGCATTCTCAATTACGTTTAGCTAGAAACGTATTTTCTCCCACGTTACGTTTGTTATGAACGTATCTCAAATACTTTTATTTTCTACATATGTTCTAGAAACATATTTTCTTCAACTAGAACCCTAGTTATATTTAAAAACATTTTAGAAGGCCTCACGAAATACTTTAATGTAAATTAAAATTAAAATGTGAAGGAATGTGTGTATAACAAAATACATCCGTCATAAACAATACCGGAAACAGACGTAGGAAAGATCCTCAGCTCGGTGATTGGATGTTTTAGCCGCAATGCACATTGGGATATGGTGTTTATGCGATGTGAAATCCGAAAACATTTAAAAAAAAAAGAAATAATACTTTATTCCGAGTGTGCTTGCTTTTCTCTTTGGAAGTCATCACATAACGGCATTGTAATACACGGTTCGGCTGCAATAAATATTACACATCTGCCGTAGTTCTTTATTTATAGAGCCCTGATGAGAAGACTTCTGGACAAACTTGAAGAACTGCCGCCGAAACTGAATACGTGACGTGGATCATAAATATATCAACAGTTAAACAACATCTTACATTTCTTTTCACACAATACGTCTCCTTGCAGTATCAACATTAATTCGGCTGACTTTTATATTTGATCCAATTGGTAGATAGGTTATATTTACACCGTAACGGTGCACAGCTGATAGAAAGGGACACCTAGTGGTTAAAGCACGTTACTGAATTCTTTTGTTGAAATTATGTTATATTTGATGAAAAAAATATTAAGAGTACATACAAAATAGGAGGAAAGTAGAAGGTCAATGATAGAAATATAGAATATAAAAAATCAAGAAGATACTGTAAGTGATCTCTACAATAAAACAGTTTAGTGCAGGACGTCCAAAGATATTAATAGGAGGATGTGCAAAACAGACAAACTAATAAGGCTTTATTTAAACATTAAAGAATACTTTAGGTTAAGGTCTTCTTTTGAATTAGAAAAAAGCTTTGGGGGTATCTACAGATAAATATTAAGCCTGAAAAGTACTAATATATTGCTTTCCTGCAATGTTAACTATGTCGAAGTGCTTATTTTAACTGATACTAACATATTAATTATACTCTTATGTATGTAGATAGTATAAGAAATGTGCAGGAATATGACAGTTTAATGGTGGAGGTATACACACATATTGATAGATGTCTTGTAATGCACTGTTGAGGAACCTGCGACCCATGCTTTTCATTCATTGCATAACTTCACCGTAGTTGTGTATATGATATGTCAATAAACCTTAGAAAATCTCGAAATCTTGAAAGGGATGTGCAAAATAGCCATTATATACAGTCTTTAATTAACTATTAGTAGAGTATAACGAGTAATGAATATACTTTATAGGGATCTGCAGATAAATGTTTAGTCTTTTCAAGCACCAACTATCAAATATCTCGCCTGATTGTTGGCACTTGACAATCACCTTCCCTGAATTTGACTCAGGTGTAACTAAAGTCTGCTTTAAGGGTTGTTTATATTTCACATCATTAATCAGAATGTAGTCTAGTTAATAAAACATGATATCAAACATAATATTACTATTAACTTTATTGTGAAATAAATACACACAGCATACAATGCCATAATAACTTTGTATTATTAGTGTAGGACACTTATGTATGTATAACATCTGAAGATGTGTAGTTTTATTCATGTTTTCACATAATTTTACAGGATATTGCTATAATATTTCACATGACAGTTTTACTTCTACACATTAATATCTGATTGCAGACAGAAAGGTATATCCGTCATTTAACGGCAAGCTATTGAAATTCTGATTCCATAAATGTGTCTCCCATCACCCAAAACCCCTGACTATTCTCTCAACTCAGTATTTACATTCTTATATTCAAAGAAAATGTAAAAACGACAAGTCCCTGTCTATCAGCTGTGCACCGTTATGGTGTAAATACAGCCTATCTACCAATTGGATCAAATATAAAAGTCAGCCGAATTAGTATTGATACTGCAAGGAAACGTATTGTGTGAAAAGAAATGTAAGATGTTGTTTAATTGTTGATATATTTATGATCCACGTCGCATATTCAGTCTCGGCGGCAGTTCTTCCAGTTTGTCCGAAGTCTTCTCATCAGGGCTCTATAAATAGAGAACTACGGCAGATGTGTAATATTTAATGCAGCCGAACCGTGTATTACAATGCCGTTATGTGATGACTTCCAAAGAGAAAAGCAAGCACACTTGGAATAAAGTATTATTCTTTTTTTTTAAAAATGTTTTCGGATTTCACATCTCATAAACACCATATCCCAACGTGCATTGCGGCTAAAACATCCAATCACCAAGCTGAGGATCTTGCCTACGTCCGTTTCCGGTATTGTTTATGACTGATGTATTTTGTTATACTCAAATTCCTTCACATTTTAATTTTAATTTACATAAAAGTATTTCATGAGGCCTTCTAAAATGTTTTTAAATATAACTAGGGTTCTAGTTGAAGAGTTTGTAAATTAACATGAACCCAAGCTGTTGCCTGGCAACGCAATCACACAATGTCACGTCCGGTAATTCCACAACCACACACATGGTTAACATTGATTTAATACATTAATGTAGCCTTTGTGTCAGCTAAAAGAGGCGTCGACCAGCTGGGGCAACAAGAAAATCGGCAAAATCGAGTGTGACTATTACAAAATAAATTATTATTATATTAATATTGACAATAACAACCGACCGTCGTGGTAGAGCATTTGGCACTTCTGGGTATTTCGTTTGAAGGGACGAAATCGTGACATCTTCACGTCTCCCAGCATGGTAAATCGTCACATGTTCACTTCTTACCGTGATACCGGGTTGAGAATGCTTAAGTGTCTGTTTTTGTTGTTCCACAGATACATCCATGATGAGCCCTTTTGAGCCCCACTCCTCCTCCAAGACCTTTTCGGTTCTGATCTGTTATTCTGTATTCATGTTTTATATTTTCCATTTATTTGAATAAATGACTGAATAAAAGCACACTGTTTAATTATGTATTTCTATTGCTATTGTTTTACATAGTATATCCTTTAACAGCCATAATTATTTCTAGAAAATGGTGAGGGTTTGTTTAAGAGAAGGCTGTTCCTGTAATGAGAGTTCACATTTATGCTACATTGAAGGGTGGAATTGACTACACATCTTCAGAAACATAATTTGCTTCAGATATAACTCATAGCAATATTGTAACCATTAAGAAAAGCCAACTGCATTAAAAACCCAGTTAACAAACACTAGGTCAAGTATTTTCCTTCAGTAATTAAGATGTAATTCTAATGTAGACACACCTGAGGTCGCTGTTCTGTCTGTTACGCTGAGCTATGCATTGTCTGGAACGTAAAAGGGACGAAGAAGACGAAGTCAAGTGACGTACTTCCGGTTCCACATGCAAACAATCCCAGTTAAACATGCAAAAACAAATCGCTAAATAAAAACATAAAACACTGGCATGTAATTTACGTTAGAATAAGTAGAATGGTTTTGAATAACCCACAGTGCCTTAATGTAAGCGAAAGAGGCTGTTTGGATGATAATAAAAAAAAGAAAAGTTTTTGCCAATCCAATCAGAAATTTAAGAAAACCATGGATTTTTGGATATTCAAAGAGTCCGATTATAATGGCCAGACAGGCAAACAATTACATTAAATCATTGGGAATCGACGATCGGGCTCGATATATGGTTTAATATAGCAGTAGGCAATCGATGTCCATAGCTGAGAGTAACATCTACGTCACTTTACAGCCCCGCCCACTTTTGGGGAAACCAACGCTGTCATTTGAATGGCGATCAAGCCTGAAGCCACAGAGCTCTTCTTTTCCTGTCCTTTCTTCTTAGAGGAAGTACAGAAACACTGAACTCTGGATTTGTTTTAATGTTTGAGGTGCAATAAACGACACAGCAGCTTTTTGGCATGATAAAACTATTATTTTCTGCCTCGCTCATGAGAGTAACAGCTGGAGAAATTACAGCCTCGCCTACTGATTTTAATTTAACCATATATCGAGCCCGATTGTTGATTTCAAATGTGTGCTCTAAAATGATATTTATAAATGACTATTATCATTATTATAAGTGTGGCGGGGTGGTCGTTTTTAAAGGCAGAGCCACCCAAATACCAAAATGCCTGACAAGACCACCTGGGGAGTTTCACCCCAGGAGATATTTAATTTACACCTTAGAACTAAGAAGGCTCTACAAGTTTGTGACTGACACAAGACAGAGACGTGGTTCGATTATAATGAAACAGTTTAACAGTTTATTTCAAAATGTCAATCACATGTATTTGTTTATTCTTGATAAAAACACTTTATATAGAAAATGACTAAAATCAATGAGGGGAAAAAGGGGAGTGGGCAGATGCCAGCCAGGGGGAGGCAGTCTAACAGGGCTGTGTCCCACTTACCCACCACCGGTGCTCACTGCAAATCAAAACTCACTGCAAATCAAAACTCACTACAAACTGTGTCCCAGTGCTCCTACCACTACAAGCCGTGAAGGGAATTAGGCTGTGGGCCTAGCCTCCACCACTAGCTGGCTCCAACTCCACTACAAGGGCAAAGAAACAACAAATGTGTATAAAGCAGAAGAAACAATTATCCAGTTGGTCCAAACGAGCAAACAGTAAAATACACTAAAATCCTAAATGTAAGACAGCAAAACTAAATTGAAACAAAAACCTAATTCAAGCAAAACCTAACTATAGCAAAACAGCAGCCGATACCACCTAGTAGGAAGAACACATTGTACATTAGATTACAATACAAAAGTACACATTTAAATCTTTGAACTTAGGTAATTGTAAACTTACCACTACTCAGTATGACAATAAATGGCAAAGATATGTAAAAAATAAACGTATTTAAGATACGTTCATAACAAACGTAACGTGGGAGAAAATATGTTTCTAGAAGATATGTAGAAAATAAACGTATTTGAGATACGTTCATAACAAACGTAACGTGGGAGAAAATATGTTTCTAGAAGATATGTAGAAAATAAACGTATTTGAGATACGTTCATAACAAACGTAACGTGGGAGAGAATACGTTTCTAGCTAAACGTAAGTGAGAATGCAGTTTAGTTCTGTGGGAACGTCATTTTTAGGAGACAGGGTTGGTTTAAACGCTGCTAAATGGATAATCTAATGGCTAAAACAAATTGGAGCCTTCTCAGATTGATTGCTTTAGCAAAGAGCCACAAGTGAATCCATAACACATGTCCTTTGAACTTAAAATGGAAGGGGGGTACATTGTGGTTTTCCCATATGTTGATGAATCAAAATGCCCCAATAAATACTGTCTTTGTATGCAGAAGATTCTTCCAGATCTCTTGATGTTTTCTCTCTAGTGTCTGTGGAAGCTTCTTACAGCATGGTGGTCCACCCCAAATGTTGAGAGTTGTAAAGGAACATGTTTTAAGTCAGTACCTGTACATAACCAACAATACATGGACTTGAAATACATAAAACAAACAAACAAATGAACCAAAAATACTTGTTTGAGAGTCAGTAGCACACCACAGAGGCTAACCGTGCTTTTTCAATCATGTTGGTCAACCGCTGCCATGGAGAAAATGGTATAAGCTAACCATATCCCTAACCCTAAACCTTAAATAAAAAAATACAACTTGAATATTAAATGCATGACAGCTACAACAGAACTGTAGTGTGTGTTTGCACACAAAGTGAGGAAAATTCTAATTTCACTTTGTCGCAATTTAAAAAGAGAGTCCTAAACTCCAGCATTTAAATACACAGGTGTTTTCAGTTATTTGGGCTTATTCAACATTAATGCATGTTAAAAATGAGCCACTGCTCCGCTGAGATAATCAAACTTCCGATTCTCATATCTGGTCACCAAACTAACATAAAAAGAGGGGGATGTCAATCAACTACAGTACTGAGCTAATATAAGTGTAAATATATGTTTGCAAGCTCAAAGCCTGGACAAACACAATGGTTTAGACTCATTTGTTGGTGAAAAAGTGAAATTAGAATGATTTGTATCAATTCATTACAACTATTGCAGTACCCCTGCAAAAAATGCCTGTTTGTAACATAAATGCTTGGCATGTACAGTATATTGCTGCTTGCAGTTTTCCCAACAACTATTCACACAACAGTTTACTGGACTTTACACCTGCCATGACATTTATGTGTAACAAACAGACACACAGTCTTTTTACTTTTGATAGTCCACTTCCATATACGATTCCATTGACAAAAGATAACTTTTAAGAATTTGAGACCAGTATCAGTGTCATGTCATCAAATTGACTAACGTTCTAATTGTGTAAGGTTTATACACATTAGACACAATATCTATTGTTTTTAGCTATTCAAAATATCAAAGAAAGTTCTTAAATATTAAGTTTAGGCAAAATTAAATATTACAATTAATGTGATGTACAATTGACATGTGTTTGTTTGTGTGTGTGTGTGTGTGTGTGTGTGTGTGTGTGTGCGTGTGTGTGTGTGGTATGTGTGTGTGTGTGTGTTGTGTGTGTGAGTTTACAAAGCAATAGCAGGTGCACCGGATTTTTTCATACCTCAGGACCAGGATAGGTTGGTCCCCGCAAGTGATGATCAGAAATGTGGTCCCCAATGCAAATAAAAACCAGTATGTGTGTGTAGGTGTGTATGTGTGTCAGAAGGGGCATGGGGTCAGATGAAGTTGGCCTTCCCTGTTCCTCCTCCTGAACCCTCTGTAGTGCTGTGATGATGAACGCTGGCCGTGTTCATTTAAAAACATAAAGTGTTTTATGAAGTTCAGCGTGCAGCCATGAAGCTGTAAATCTCTTCTCCCTCTTTCTCTCCTTGTCAGGGGTGGAGGGTTTCTGTATAATTTGCAGTGCGTTTAATAGCACATTAACATTTAGCAGCCACAGTTCACTGTCTGTCTGCGCTCTGGCGCCGGTACAGCAGACTGTACAAGATCCCCTTTCTCTCAACATTAGCACACATCAAACACAGGATGTAGATTGTTGTTGACATCCAGATTGTAAATGAAGCTGCTCTCTGTAAAAACCCATGGTGCTATTTATTCAAATCAATTTAGATTTAATCAATACTTCATATCTTTGTTTGTCTCAACATCAGAGCTTGTAATTATGACTTCATGCCTCTCCATTTGAATTCATGAATGGAAGGCATATTATCTTTTATCATCATGTTAAAGTTTACCAAGACATTTATAAATATTGTGGGCTTATTAACATACTTCCTAAATGTTACTTTAATGTTTAAAAGTTTAGTTTAGTTGCAGTTCCCTCCTGACACTGACGTGTATCCACCCCAGATAAACATTTTGCATTACATTAATTCACATCATGTGAACAGGTTGTTCTTTTTAAAATTGTAAATCCTCAAATTTCTTCAGGACCAGAACCACAGAGGTGGGGCAGCTCTGGCTAAAGGTTAGCTAAGTGCTAACTGCTAACAGAGGCATCGTTTATTTCCCAGATGTTGCACACCTTTTCTACCAGTGAACCAGCCACCTGACAGCAGGGGGGAATAGCGACGGTTCAAGTCCTTGTATTTATATTGCCACTTTGAATTTGATTCCAACAAACTATCAAACTTGCAAGAATCTTGGATGTACTTTAGAATGTTGCAGGAATGTGTCCTAAACCCGAAAATGAGTTCAGCTCTTCTGGGTTCCCTCCTCTCAAAGCAATCCATTTTTTTAATTAGTTTTTGGTTAGAAGCCTGAAATAAAGTCTGTGGCTCACACGCTATGAGATTTTCACATGTTTTTGTACAAGATCATTACAATAGCTATTTACTTCTGGCGATGGCATTTATGGAAAAACTTTGATCGAAAGTGTTAATATGTGGAGATTATCCTTCTGAACAAAATGTGTCAGTATCATAAATATGTTTGCCATAAATCAAATGTCCAAATCCCAGAGATACATCATCACTGCACCACTAGAGACTATATTATGTAAGTGTCAGACTGAAACTAAAGTGACTAACCATCACATCTAGAGGAACAAGGGATATTACATGATGCCGGCCAAGGCTAGTCAGTTAGCATGCATTCAGTCGTGCAACATAACACATAGACATCTTTGTCTTAACGTCAACACTGTAACCACATTCTGTTGATACTTTTTGAAGGTTTTAAACTCAAATTCCGACCATATCTTAAACATTGCAATTCAGTAAACACGGTAAACGCATGGTAATCTGAATTCCATGTAAAGCATTTGTGTGATATGTTAATGAAATAAGTCCCAGAATGTATTTCGTTTTTTACCAAACAGGTTTTGTGGTAAATGTTTTTATCAACTAATTCATGTATGACAATCACTCTTCTTTAAGTTAAGTAAAACATCTAGAAACTGCTTTCTGCACTATTATTTGACAAACAAGTTACAATAGGGAAATATGTTAAATGGGTGCACCCCTGACACTTTTTACCCAATACAATGAAGCATAAAAGGTATGAATTATAAATGTTTAGGCTTTTTTAAACAAGCCTTTCCTGAATTTTTCTCTAATAAAAAGAAAATGTTCCTTACATGAACGTCTCAATTTATAATGTCAAGGTAAACTGAAGAGCAGATCAGTGCTACATATTCTTCTTGCTGTGTCTTTGTATGCACCACATATACCAAAGCAAACTCCTCGTGTGTGTAAACCTACTTGGTAATAAAACCGATTCTGATTCTGATTGATCAAAGTTGCTCATTGAGATGTACATTAGAGAGGTACCAAATCAATGTCATTTGTAGGCTTGTTATTAGTACACATACAAGGAATTTGACTCTAGATATTGTTGCTCTTTATAAAGCTGACATTAAACAGAAATAGGAATACAATGTGTTATGGTCAACTATAAGGTTTGATGCAAAATAAAGGACAATACCTAAAGTAATTGATGAATGGATTGCATTTATATACATTGATTTACAGTAACACAAGTAAGCATTGCACCCATTCATTCACATTCATAGAGGCAGATGCTACTAATACCCCTTTCCCACCAAACCAGTTCCCGTTTGGGCTCTGTGCTTTTCTGCTTCGGAGCCGGTTCTCCTTTGTGGCTCCAATTGTGTTTCAACCGCCCAGAGTCATGCGTCATGACATCACCGTTTAAATAGCTGATTTTCTTGGCAACACCGCTCACAACAACAATAGTGGACTGCGTCGGGTTGAGGCTCGTGTTGCTTTTAATCGTACAGACCAGATTCAATTAAAGAACGACTTCTCCAACGTTATACTCTTTTCCAGAGTGCAGTGGTTCATTTTTTACCAATGTGGGTCAGCTCATTTACCGACCGCTGCAGTGATACCCTGCTCGTGTAACGGCATTAAGTCGTTTACTCACGGCAGCGTCCAATGGAAAGTATTCACTGTCTGACTGTCACACAAGCAGCTGATAAATATCCTCCATCCCCATCAGTGAATGTGTTTTAGTCTGAGTTGACCATGTTTGGAATCATAACGTCGTAATAAAAGTTTCTTTTGTATGAGATGGGGGATGTTAGCATAGCAACCGAAGCTAATCTGACCATCTTGTCTACTTGTTAGTATCATATTGTGGCAGAAGCCTTTTTCTGCAGGCGTATACCGGCGTTTGGTTCATTGTGATTTTACTTTTGATAGTCTGACAGGACAATAAAAAAACAACAGGAAGCAGTGTGCTGCTCTTCAAAATGGGAAATAACGGCGAACGGATAGTCATTAACAGTAAGGTCCAAATAAACTGCATCACACTATGCCTGGTTTGTGTTGCCCAGGGACGGTTCTAGGGAGGGGGCACAGGGGCCAGTGCCCCTGTAATGCTGACCTTGGACCCCCTGTGGCCCCCCCACCAAAAGAAAAGGTTATAATATTGCGATTTATTGGCTATAGCGCTGGTGCGATGGGCGGAACTAATGTAACTCAGCATTCTACTTTCCTTCTAGCATTCTTTACTTCATGTAAGATTCAAACCTAGACGTTGAGGGACTAATAACCGTAGGATGTTGCTGCTGAAATGTGAAAGAAGTGAACATTTCAGCCTGGGATGCAGAGACCTGGATGTACAGCAGAGATTGAACTGTTCATTGCTTCATATTCAGTGTTGCAGCAAATACGGTTCATGTGATTTAATAAAATGGTAACTTAGTTACTAAAACAAGTAATGTAAATAAAAAAATAACAACTGAAACAATTTTGTTACTGAAACAAAGAACTGTAACTTAAAGTTACTGAAATAAATACCTGTACAGAAACAAATACAAGTTACTGTATTTTATGTTTATTTTACGCATTACTTTATACTGTCTTTGGTTCTGGTTTTCTTAATCGGGCACTAGCTCCGAACTGGCCCTGGATCTGCTTTGGTGGGAAAGGGGTGTGTGTGCAACCTCCTCAATAGTCCTAAATCAGACACATTCACACACCTTTGGTCGTTCCATTGAGAGCAATTTAGGGTTCAGTATCTCTGGTTGAGGATCATACCACCGGACTTCTGATTGGTGGACGACTGCTCTACTTCCTGTGTCACAGCCGGGCTTCATTAGTGAAAAAATGAAGTACATTTAGCCTGAGATAAGGATCTGTCAGCGCCACTAATTAGCTCCACATGTATTGTATTCTCCAAACATCTTGATCCTCATGTGATTGTGAAGTGGAAAATGAAGCTGTGCTCAAGGAACAGGGAGGTTTCCATTGCATGTGTGCTGAAATCATCCACAAGGCCGGGCCCCCCCACTGACACTCACTCCTAACCCCCCCCAAAGACACTATGCTTTACATTGGAGCACATCATGTGATCCACTCCTCATCTTCCACACTGTAAATCTTGCACATTCCTCTGTATATCGCGAACATTATGCTCAGTGCTATCTCTTTTATATATACCTGCTTTGCAAAAAAACCTTATTCTGATTCTGAAATACACCTTTATGTAACAACTTGATCGCTCTTTATATATATATATGTATTTATATCAGAAGGCTAATTCTTAAATATAATAGGAAGATAGGTTATGAATAGAAATAAATGACTGCCCTCCTTTCAGCAAAATAATAATTTGGTGTTGATGTCACAAGATGGCCAACTTCTAAAAATACATAAAACCATACAATCTAGTGTGAATCAGGAAGGTTGGGGGTTACATGAGTTCATGTCAGCAAGATAAGAGATGCTCGACATTTAATAATTGTGCTTTTTACTTAACTTATTTATGCTATGTGACACAATTACAAATAATATTTTATTTGATTGTAGATTACACAATGTAAAAACTGAAAGGTTGACTTTAGTTAAATGTTTCATGTCAACAGATTTCAAATAACTGTACTAGGTTAGTTCAAAAAATATGTTTTAATATTAGGATTTACCTAATATTATTGCTTTCAACTAACCTAATAGTTGTGTAAAATCTGTTGACATACTACGTCAATGTTTCAGATGTTTCAATGCACACACACTGCACTAGCACATTATGCACAAAGCAAATGCATCTAAATAAATTAAGAACATTTGAACTGCAATGAATGATTTAGACTTTAAAACATGTGCCATGGACCTTTGCATGCAAACTAATTATGCATACAAGGTCTAGCTGTGAGTTTTCTTTATGCTTTCTTGCATAAGCTTGTAATCCTCATCAAACATTATAATAAGGAAAAGAAAATAAATACTAATTCTAATAGTTCTAGTAATAAAGCATGATAACACACACCCACACACACACACACACACACACACACACACACGCACACACACACAGTCCCCAGCAGCTGGACTTTTCTCTCCTGCGTCTCGGGACCCTCTCCGTTCCGCAGTATGACACATTTCTCCTTCCCTTGCTGTCATGGATATTCATTTAATAACTCTCTGCTGACTTCATTTACAAAAGCAACTTCACCATGTGAGCTGTAAAGAGGCTCAGGGATCTGCCTGAGCCTCCTCCAGCTTTTCATCTGAGAAATATGATGCTCAACATGATCTATGAGGCTGTTATTACAATATATAGCTTGTATCAATCAAACAGGTTATCAGGCTCAGTAACTGTTGTTGTTGCAGATGCTTTTTCTTCAAAATACATTATGTAATTACACATCATGTTATTAAGTGTTTGATCCAGAGTATTTTAGTTAAGGAACAGGATATAGTGAATAAGTGGCTACTACAATCTCAAGACCTGGGAATTGTTGTGTATTGAATATAAACCAGAATCATAAATCAATCATGATCATATGAGTTGTTATTTAATAAATCTATATCTGACATGCTACATGCAATAATGTCATATATAAATGTATACATCTATGTTTTAAAAGGCACATTTTTAAACATGGCCATGTTCTTTTTCTGCACACAATGTGTTTGTTTGTTTTTTCTTATAGACTTGTATTTAATTTATATTTCATTGGACATCATGAACGATTATTTTGTGGAACCCAACTCCTTAATATTTTGTTAATCATGCTACTTTAAAATATTCTGTCCAAATTGAATATTGTGCAAAACAAATATATATATATTAAATGTTTTGTTAGTGACCAGAACACACTGAAAAGCAGCAGTGTATACATATAGCTTATTGTATAGCTTATACATACATGTAGTTCACCCTGACCATAACACACTGTTGAAGATAAAAATGATGTTTTCAATTAATTTCCTAAAATAATTGCTAGCCCTACCTTTTTTTCAAGATTCAAGATTCAAAGGTTTCTTATACAAAACTACGGTGTAATTATGTAAATGTATGTGGTTCCTCAACAGTGCAAATTACAAGACATAACAAAAATAAATATAAAAATAGTGCAAGCTCAGGTGTTTAATAGTCTTATGGCCTGTGGAATTAAACGAGTCTGCTGGTTTTTGTCCTGATGCAATTTATAAACAAAAGTAATGACGTAGATAATAAAGTGCTGTTGACGTGCCTTTAGTTAGGTTTTTCTCTAACTTCTTTATGTCTAATTGACCATGTTTCTGATCAACATCCCATCTATGAAAATGTGTTGTTTTCAGTTTGAGTGCAGAAATTCAGTCTATTCCCCCTCCCTTTTTAACGCATTTACAGCATATATTTGACCTTTTTGCGAAGGTGAAGTCGACTAAAGAGTGGTTTAAAATAAGACTGCCAAAAGACCTTTGAGCTTAGGTCAGATTCAAAACTGATTATAATTATCACATGCAGTGTCTGTGTTTTCAGATCACGAGGATGTGCGTAAACTGTAATTAAAATACGGTCTAAATGTATGCTTTCTAAATCCAGAACCAATGGTGGAAATGGAGGCTTCAGCTCGAGGAAAACCAAATCACCGCCTGGACTTCACATGTCAATATTTCAAATCAGCACAGAGGATGGCGGCCTCACTGTGTCAGTCATTTAACATCTTTACGGGAAAACGAAAACACGCACTTGTGAAATCCTAGCATTGAAGCTTCAATTGCGTTTCTTTATTAACCTCTTATTCTTAAGCTGGTTGTTTATTAGGAGGATACTCAAAGTCTATGCAATAAATACATTTTGTCCTGAAATATTCTCAGGTGACGGTTGAAAATAATTCAAATTAAATAAAGTAATGTAGGCAGCTTAACGTTTCGTATCAGCTGAGAGTATCATGAATTTTTTGCAATTGTTTTAATTAGTTAAAGGTTTATAACCTTGGCATTCTGACGAAGTATAATGAGAGTGAGCTGTGGTTGGGATCTGCAAATAATGACTGCTGATCGCGTAAACACATTGAAACATGTGTTAGGTGCAAAAAGAAAGCATAGCATGAGCCATTCTTCATTTAACTCTATGCATTCCTCACATTTTAACTAGAATTGTGCATTTGCGTGGAATTAATTGTCAAAATCACTTCTGTCACAGGACTTGTGCAACGTGTAGAAAATGAAGGTGGTTTGCAGATAATGTCTCCAAGCTTTTTCAGCGCCAGTGTCTCCAATTAACGCGCAGTCTGGTTGGCAGCTCGGCCTGCAGGGCGGAGGCCTCCGCAAAATTAAAATTCCCTCAGCCTGCGGTCTGAGGAGAGGCCATTTTCACTGCAAAAATATCCTGAGCCTCTATAACTGGAAAACAAATTCAAAAGCTGGTGTTAGTAGTTTACAATTGACCGGGAACAGTGCGTGAAGTGCAGGGTTAAGATTAGAAGAACGAAAACCAAAATCCTTTACGGGTTAAACTGACAGACAGTGTGTGTTATTTTACTCAAGTAAGACAGAAAACTACTTTATAACACGCAACACTGTTACTATTATTTCTTTTTTCATCAGTTTTATGAATAAAAGCTAATTCATAAAAAGCTGAGAAATTACGCACCTATTTATCCCAGGTTAAGCATCCACCTTTAATAAAGTATATGTTCGGACTGGTGCTTACTGGGTCGCCGTGTTCCATTTGAAGCTGTCCAGATGAGCTGGAGATTGTTCCTTTAAGACGGAAGGGCAGAGGAATGTGCTGCATTCAAGCTCAAAGGCCAAAGCTGAGCACCAGAGTCGCCTGGTGTTTAAAGGACTCTTGCTTTGTTTCCTTTTGGTTGCAGCTCCTGAAATGTGTCTCTGGTCCAACTCATCACTTCTCCTCAGCAGATCTGAAAGCTGCTCTGTAGCCTACCTTCATCCTGTTAACTAACTGCGCCATATGCAATGCGTAGTTATATTTAATCGTCGTAAATAATGCTGTTAGCTGCAAAGGTCGGATTTATAGCCCCGTAGCAGCCTGTCGTCCCCAAAGAGTCCAAGTCTGTGTTCATTATAAAGAAATATTAAGACTTACATCCCGGTGACTTTGATAAAGGTCAGCAGGAAGTCAAATGTCTGGACTCCGGTCTGCTGATGCTCTTCAGTCTCCTCATTAAAAGCCAAGTGACGGATTTGATCCAAGAGAGGCTTTGGGCAGCAGAGGAAAGCACCGGGAGCTCCAGCGCACAGCAGCGGGACCAGGTGACCCTCTATTCGGCCACAGGAGGAGCCTCAGTCCCTCCCTGCTCCTGTCCAGGCTGTGTGTACCCGTGGCCGCCTGACCGCTGAGTGAGAAGCGTCCTTTACCAGACCGGGGGAGAGGCTGCAGCCCCACAGGCCATATATCATCCCTATAAACCAAAGCAGCCGCCCTGATGTAGGATTTTATTATGGTATTAAACGGACCCCAAAAAGTAGTTGGAGTAGTTTGCGCTGTAAAGACAAGGGGCATAACCACGCAGGGCCCGATTTAATGGCGCTCGTTAACAAAAATGACTGTTAATCTGCCAATAAAACAGTGTCAGGCATCTCACGGAAAAACACTCCGAGTGTATCCAGAAAGTGGGTAAATCTTTACCCACACATAGGTGTGAATTTAACTGTCTGTCTTGTCTTGGGTATAACACAACGCTGCTGTTGGCTTTCAGCGCGTTTAAATGATGTTGAGATTGATTTGCACACAATACAGAAAAGAGTGCTCACGCTCCCGGTAATGTGTACAGTGCGCGTCACACTGAGATGCACGCGCGTCTATTTTGATTAGATTCATATCAATAAATAAATAAATATATACATAAAACTAATGGCGCCACTTATTTGTCAGCCATTGTCTCCGCGCTGCCCAGACCGAGCATAATTTAACAGTTTGGTGTAATTCTCACTCTGACAGCAGCCATAGATACACAGACTAGATATACGCACGAGCTGTTCATTTTGCATATTGCATATAAACAAGACAATTTATTCAGAGGGGCTGCAATCTATTAAATGGCGAGAAAGAGAGTGGGATAGAAGGAGAGAGAGAGAGGAAAAAATGGGGGGGGGGCATTATTGATTTACGCTCCATTGAAGCTTTATCAGGCTCGGAGAAAAAAGTCCGGCCAATCAGTTTGCGCCCCGCGCACAGTGCGAGGCTGTAGCACTTTGTTTCGCTATAGTGCGCAAGTTGTTTGGAAGGAAGGGCGAGAGAGAGAGAGAGAGAGAGAGAGAGAGAGAGAGAGAGAGAGAGAGAGAGAGAGAGAGAGAGAGAGAGAGAGAGAGAGAGAAAGAGAGAGAGAGAGGACAGAGAGAGAGGGGGAGGGAGGGGGTGAGCAAGCAAAGAGAAAAAGAGAGAGAGTCAAAGAGTAAAATCTCGTAATGTCTCTCTTCTTGTTTTCCATTTAGTGAACTCGCGGCGTTTCGCGGATAATGTCCGAGAATGTCCATTTCTGGGACTTTGAGCAACTATTACGTGGACTCCATCATAAGTCACGAGAGCGATGAACTCTCAACCCCGGCTCGCTTTCCCGGCGTCCACCAGTACTCCGGCTCGAGCTCCTCCGCGGCCGCGGGCGGGAGGCAGCCCGAGCACCCCCACCCGGAGTCCTACCCGTCCTGCAGCTTCCAGCCGAAGCCCCCGGTCTTCTCTTCCTCCTGGAGCCCGTTCAGCCCGCATCACGGGGCCAGCGGCCTCCCAACCGTCTACCACCCGTACATCCCAGCGCAGCACGTGCCCGCCGCGGACACACGCTACCTCCGCTCATGGCTGGACTGCGCGCCGCGCGGCTCCGAGGCTGTCCCGGGGCAGGGCCAGGCGGGGCAGGTCAAGCTGGAGCCTCAGCTCGGACACCACGGCGGAGAGATCCCGACTAAACTCAGCGGACAGATCCAGCAGGAGACCACCACGTACATCCTGGAGTCTGCGTCCACGGCCGCGCGCGAGCTAAATCTCCATCCGGCCGCCATCCCGAGAGCAGGTTTCGAAGAAAATAAGGACATTTGTGATGGGAGTGAGGACAAAGACGTCCCGGATCAAAGTAAGTTATTAAAGCAGGCAGGAGAGAGCGGAACGAGAGAGGGCGATTGTAAATGCTTTTAATGCCGCCATAAAACAAGAACAAAGAGCCGGAGTGCCAAAGTGCCCCCCACCTTCTGCTCTCCTAAGTTTACTGAGATATTTAGCCCGGATCATCCCTGTGTTAGCAGCAGGCTCCTGCAGTAACGGATTACTCTTGATAGCCTATAAACAATATTAACTGTATTATGTAGCGTCACATAAACCAATCTCTGTTCTGTTCCCTGCGCAATACTGTGGAAGCTGCTACAAAAAACATACAAGAGGTAGACACAATAAGTGGATAACTTGCTAAGTAGGCCTTATTAAAACTAGTAGGCTACAATAACTAGAACCGGTTACTATATTATATAACTTAACCTAACCCTAAACATAACACAGTTGGATGGTGTGTTCAGAGGATACTTGCATTGCATTTCTTAGTAATAAGATTCACACTGTTTTGCAACAATATGCCAGTTTAAAAATAATTGATGATTTTATAATATCTTGATGGTGAGTTTGGAAACTGTCAACAAAAAACATATGGATTTATATCTTCATGAGCAGAAAATATATACATTTAATTGGAATTACAGATGCTTGTGTAAAAACAATCATTGTTTGATTATGAGCTATCGTGAAAAAAACGAGTAATTGCTCAGGGCATGTGTACTGCTGAAACAGCTTCAAGTGGGATGGTGCTTCGGATTTGATTTTGCATTTTACTTTAGGATTTTACTGCAGGTGGGTTGTAGGTCGCAGGGCTTTATTAATCTCTCTGTGTCGCACATGAGTTTGTGTGCGTGCTCCATTGCGTATTAAAGCTCCTCGCGTCAGTCACACTGTTTAAATCCCTTTTGGAACAAACAAATCAGACCTTTTCGAGCTGTAGGCCTCCTGCTCCATATCCACTGCTCACTCACGCACCACATATGCACTGAAGTCAGAAGCAATGTCTGGAGACATGAGCTCCAGAGCTTTACTGCCGTCACCATGGACATGCAGGCCGCGGTTTCTCTTTGGGTAACCAGTGACGCGGTATTTAATATGCTATGTAGCCTAGCTTTTGAAAGGCCATACTGCCTTGATAATCATTCTGCAATCAATTGCTTTGTCATTTCCCATATTCTTGAGAGGAGGGGTGCTGGGATTATTCTTCATATTTCTGTTGTATTGTCACTATTCTGAAGCAAAGAAATGCAAACATAAAAGGATAACGCTTTGTTCCCGCCCCCAATCTCAAACATCTCCATCAGCTGAAACTATTAAATGTATGTCAGCCATATGCATGGGCTGTCCTAAAAATGATATAGCAATCAGGCAGTCAGGACGTCTGTCACTGTCAGGAAGTGAAGAGCAGATTATTTGTAGATAGTGCCGAGGCCAAGATATACGATTATAATCGCCCTTAGGCCCCTATTTACGGAGTTTGTAGCTGTAAAATTGTGAATTATGTTGTGTTTTTTAGTATTATGAGATCAAATAAAACTCATATTTGTATTCACTGTTACAGAATGTATTGCAACCTTCGAAGTTCGGTTATTGT
Organism: Dissostichus eleginoides; assembly: GCA_031216635.1. NCBI lineage: Eukaryota > Metazoa > Chordata > Actinopteri > Perciformes > Nototheniidae > Dissostichus > Dissostichus eleginoides. The sequence continues at coordinate 30,462,687 of CM062277.1, read as the reverse complement.
TTATAAATAAGGGGGTTCATTATTTATGTGAAGGCGTTAGGCAGCAGATTGACTTCAATACACTAATTCAGCTTGGTGTTGTTATAGTCTCTATAGGTCATGCAGCCGCCTTTGCTGTTTTACTCATCTGTTCACTCTGTAATAATAATAATATTGGACCTGTCATAAAGTAGCAGTCATCCTGATGTAGAGCCGCAGAGGTTCTCCATATAACCCGGGTTTGTTCTGTCTGCACCCGCTAACAGCAACATTATATCCATCATATGCTGGCTCGGTTTGGAGGTATTTTCCAAACCTTCTTGACTTATTTTGGGCGGGACAGAAAAAGGCTCCCTGGAAAGATATTCATTTGATATTTTTTTATGTAGGCCTATTTCTTATTTATTTCCCTAAGCAAACCAGCATGTGAAGGGCTCTGTTTCCCTCCTCTAATCCCGCCCCATAAATCTACTTTGTGTCGGAGGATTCTGATCCATGCGTCTGTAAACGTGACCGTTTGGCCTTACAGGGGAATACAAATTGCAAATACTACACACACACTCACAAAAACACACACACACACACACACACACATACACGCACACACAGAGACACACGGAAAGAGACTTTGGCTTTTTAAACCGTTATTTACAATGTTTGCATATACAAACATTTCAAATAAAATAGCTTATGTGTTATTAAAATACAGGTATTAAAGCAAATAACAATTAACAATTTTAAAAAACGTGTGCAAATTGCAATTCATCATCACTGACAGAACAAACATTATCTCCATAGCACCAAGTTTAAAACTATTTGAATTATTCTGGCTCTAGTACATAAACTTTTGCAGATAATATCACGTATCATATAGAGCTAGACACGTTATAGCAACACTGGCACTCACACTATTCTATCTCCCTGTTTCTCTCCCTTTCACACACACACACACACACACACACACACACACACACACACACACACACACACACACACACACACACACAGAGCCTTATTACAGCATGTAAGCAGGCCATCCATCAGAGCCTCCAGTCTGAATCATCACTGTGTTCCAATCTGGCTCGGTGGTAATGAAGGCTTGTCTGTAATGGACAGGCACAACTGAGAGTCTTTTCAATTAGAGAAAGTTTCTCTTTCTTGTGGTTTGTTGTTTGGTGTGCAGTGTGTCTGTGCCGCCACTAGGGGAGCTGCAGCCAGTCCAGTTTCTTTTGTTCACAAGGCAGCCATTTTCTATGGGGGCCAATATTTCTCTATGCAGGCGAAATAAAATCACCCTTGCTCTAACCCTAAGTATCTTCACTGAATGGTTACTATAAGAACACCGGGATAAATAATGGTTAGTGCAAACTTAGGTTAGTAGAAGAGGAAGAAGGACATTCTTTATAAATCCTACAAGGGGAAATTCAGCAAGGTAATAAACAAAAAAAGGTTCTTTCCTGTGTCTTAAATATGAATTGTTTCCTTCAAAGGAATTTAATTGGACATATTATGAAGATGATTTCGATTGGTTATGTTGGGATTGATTTATTTATGTTGCAATGGCAGAATGCTATCAGCCATTATGACGGTTGAGTAAACCAATGGCTGTTTTGATCTTTGTTAACGGAATCGTTTGACATTTGTGTTGGTGTGCTAGTTAACTTTCTGAGATTCTGGAGAAAGATTGATGCAACTCTAATGTCTGTACAGTAAGTACAGTATGTAGCCTGTTAGCTTAATTTACCTCAAAGACTGGAAACAGGAAGCAGCTAGCCAAAATCCTAGATTATCACGTTATATATTACATATATATATATGTTAGCTCATATGTGTTGCCAAAAGGGAAACATTCATAGCAGAATAACAATTGTATCCACAATGAAACTTAATGCTTCCTTATTCAGAACTTTTCATTTGAGGAGGGCACTGTGGAGCATCCTAAGATCAGCAACATCTAGTAATGGGTACAAGTGGAAATATCCACCCTGAATCTTTGAAACAAGTTGTATCTGATGCCCTTTCCATTCGAGACTGAGAAATGATTAGTATCTGCATGTTGGAGCATAACTGTAGGCAGAGTTTCCCTCAGGTACTCTAACTGTCTGCGGTTGAATAACATCAGTGGAATCGTACCTTTCCAAAGATCACATCCAGTCAACGCTGGCATCCAGCTACAGATTCTCTTTGTGTTACTGGTGCTGGGCGGCCATCCAGAATAAACTACAAGATTACACTTCAGCCTTTGTGCTGCGGCTGCCGCTGCCGGCCAGCACGAGAAAGTTATTACCCCTGAAGTTTATTAAGTTATAACGCCGGGTGAAGAACCCCATTAATTGGCGTGTTGCTGTTGCTGGCTGGGCGAGGTGGGGTGCAAGGGTTGGGGTTGGTGGGGAATAAAATACAGCTTCTGGAAATGTAATAACGTGCCTTTGGGATATATGAGAGGTCAATTTCTGGAACTATTAGGGGGAAATTGCTAAGGGAGGGAGAAAGAGATGGGATGTGATATTAGTCTTCGGATACTGTTTCAATGCAAGCATCATTCATCATGGTGTACACACACACACACACAGACACACACACAAGCAAAGACACACATTGGCCTACAATTGAACACATCGTGCCGCAGGGTCGTAGCTTTACACGATTTTTTATCTTTTCGTCCATGATTGTCCAAGTGACATCCCAGCAGATACAAGGCCGTAGCCTAAAGACAACTTCAAGCTAGGACTGTACAAACTATAAACCCCCACCCATATCCTTCTTTTCATCTGTCCACATCCTTACTGTTGCAACTTGGAGAAAAAAGTCAATGCCATCCACCATCACCAGCAGCACCCCATCTCCCCCCCCCCCCCACGCCGGTTTGTCATCCCGAGTGACAGCCACGGTCGCGGCACAGCTCCGGAGGTAATGGATGATCCTGGAGGTGATTATACACCCGAGGAATGCAAAGCACCCACTTTACGGTGTGACAAAAGCCCTGCACACCCCCACCCCCTTCTCACCTCTCCACCAGGCATTATTCTGCCCTGAGATGAAATCGAAGCTTAACATGCGGGCCATGTTGCAGGGAATTGATTTCAGAGGGTATTAAGGACATATTTACTGGTGATGGCCGCTAACTAACTGGGCTGCTGTGATTAACACAGGGAGGATATATTCTGTCAGATCCCCAAAGGAACAGGCCGGGTGACTCAGAGAACATCAATGGAAGTCTTTGAGATATTCTTCTGTAACCAACTTCTGAATATGATTTACAGAAAAACCAGAAAAAGAGATTAGGTTCACAGATTCTGCAAACCTCTCAAGGCCTTGTTACACTTGATAGCCTACTAAGTGTAGTCAGTTTATCAAGGGTTAGCAACACGTCTTTTAAATCAGGTAGGACTTTCATTTATTTGGCTTGTTCACATCTATGTAGAACACCAACATTTTTCAGTCCACATAGTTTGTTTTATACATCTTAAATAGCGATGTCATACCTTTTCAACCTTAAATGATCCTATGTCCTTATTCATCTTATTTGATCATTTCAAATGGCGTTGAGCAGAACTCTAAGTTTTATAAACATGAAGATACATTTCCAGTGATGACGGTTTATGGAATTCTAGGAGATGTATGAGAAAGTTGCGTTGGTTGGTAACCAGCTCATAAATTACATTTTGGTGATGGATCAGATGTGGTATTTCCATTATTACCATTACTCAGTTTGGACTGAAACTGTCAAACATTTGATCATTAAGCGGAAACTTAGTATATCATCATTTTATCTTTTAACAAGTTTTCCATTTTCCATGATTCCTTTCTTTAAATCTTAGTATTTTCCTGGTGTAAATGTTGCATGTCAAACATTTAAATGCTAATGTACTTCATCAAAAATAAAGCTAACATGGCTTAGCGCCACACAAAACAGTTCTTTGTCCAGAACTGGGAACCATTATGAATGCCATCTGCTTTTATTATGTCAATCGTCTTGGCATGACACCAAGAAGAACTGTCACAGTATTCAAATATTTCTAGTGAAATTGACATACAGTATGAAGCCTCCACTGGAATATGATAATGTAAGTTAGAGCAGAGACTTCTCAAGAAAAGACACATGTGACTTTAAAGCTTTTCTCTTGCCATCAAAAGTCGCTGAAGTTCAGGCTTTTCCCATGACATGTGAGTGATAGGGTCATTCTTTCTGCCATTTTAGGCCAGATAACTGAGGATGCATTTTACATAAGGGAAGGAAATCTCCTTAATGCCAACTTTTTTGCAGTTTAAAGCAACAATGAGATGCTTTTTTGGGCCCAATGTCACCCAAACGGACTTCGATGGAAGTCATATCCCCAAAATAAGCATGATGATTAGACTGCATGAGTGCTGTGTTTCGTTCATTGGGACGTACACTGCCTCTGGTAGACAGCCAATGACTCAACATAAATCCAGTGCTCTTCCCGAACCCTAAACCAACCCTAATCCTCTTTTAGTCACATTTGGGTGGTGTACAACGACTTGGAATTATACTGCTGACATCAGAAATGCAGAAACAGCAGATTTAAAGAAAGTCATTCCATTGTGGTCTTGCTTTGCACGCTGCCCCTTACT